>JANHGL010022518.1:0-16767 GCA_024611195.1 Ceyx melanurus | reverse complement strand
AGAGGTTGTGGAGTCTCCTGCTCTGGAGAGATTCCATATCTGACTGGATGCTGCACCTCCTGCTCTGGGTGCCCCTGCTGGAGCAGGGGGGTGGCACCAGATGATCCCCAGTGCTCCCTTCCAACCCCCACCCTGCTGGGATTCCATGGTGTGCATTGCAGGGATGGACTGGGAAGAAAGTCTTGGCAGGTGGGTGTTAACCAGTTCTGGACTGACACCCATTAGCACATTTTCTGTATAAGAAACTACACTTTTAATTGTGGCATTCAGGAAACTTTAGAAAAAGCCTTTCTTGAAAAGATCAAGTCCATTTTTTACCTCTGCCTTCTCCTGAGCATGTGTTTGCCTTGTTATTTCTACTCAGTGGCTTTGGCAGTCTTGTGGGATTTGGGATTGTTGGGATTTTTTTCCATCTAATAGGTCTTGTCTGAACCGTGTCTGTGTCTCCTCCTCATCCTCTGCTGCTGTCCTAGGAAGCAGTGAAGTTTCTCCAAGGGGCTTTTTCCAGACACCCTTCAAACTGACTGTTTATTCTTTAATTTAGAGGAAGATGATGCTGAGGACGTGCCAGAATTTCAGGTGTCTGGGAAAATTGGAGCAAAGAAGCAGAGGAAATTAGAAGAGAAGCAAGCCAGGAAAGCCCAGAGAGAGGTAAGTCTTTCCTTGCCACGTAGAGAGCCCAGAGCACAGAACTGCTGACAGCAACCCTAGAAAAGCAGAGACAGAGACATCACTGCAAGGTTTTTTTTGTGCTTTAAAAATGTAAATCCAGCTTTTTTCAGTGCCCTGTCCCAAGAGGACCGTGGCAAATGGTGCCTTGTTTTCTTTCCAGTAGGTTCTCTGGCATTCCTGGGGGAGGGAGGAGAGAGGAGTGAAACCCTTGAATGCTCTTTAGCTCTGAGCTGACACTGGGGCTGTGACCAAAGCGTGGGCAGCTCTGAGCAGTGTTTTCTCTGCTCTCATGCTGCAAAAAAACCCTCAACCTTTGCATGGCTTTATCTATGTTTATTGTTTCTGGGGCTTGGGGGGAGATGAAAAGCAGACCCCTTAATCCAGGGAAATCTGCACTTGGATTTTTCTTGAAGCTTGGCCCTTAAACACAGGCCAAATGTGCAGAGCTGCAGCTTTTCACTTGTTCTTTCCCAGGTCTTTGGGCAAAAATCCTTCAATACTGCTGTTTTGTTTGTTTTTTTTTTTCAGCCTCTTGCCCAGAATCTTGCTGTTAATTCCAGGATTTTTAAAGCTTATTTTGGAATTCAGCCCTTTTAGTTGATCTTTGTATTTTTCTTTTCTAAACTTACATTGTTCTGTAACTTGGAACATGGGGTTGCAAGGACATAAAACTCCAACCAGCCTTTACCTACTTCCCACATACTACAGAAAGACAAGGGGTGACTATCCAACCAAAACCAGGGAAATCCCATCTTCTGAAGGGTTTGGGATGGTTGAAATCCAGTTCCTGGCTTTACACTCTAGTGGTGTGCCCTGTAGATAGGACAGTTGGGAAGAAACTTGATTATTAGATGTAAATTTCCATCATGATCCTTTTCTCACTGCATTTGAACCATTTTGTCATTACATTCCATGTTGGTTCTGTTGAATTAGCTTCTTTTTTTGGTGGAAAATCTGAGCCAAGTTGAATGAAGCCAGATAAGCATCAGTTGGTGGAGTGAGGAATCTTTTGTTTCATTTTAAAACACACCGATTTTTATTTTCCCATGTAGACAGATAAATTCCTTGGGTAGCTCTTTTTCTCTGAAACACTTAAAGCCACAAATCCTCCATTTGAGTGGCTTTTTCTCTTAATAGATTTTCAAATTCAAGAATACTCAAGAACAACTTAAAACCAAGATCTCTAAACAATACCCTGAACACCCTTTTTATTTCTTTTTCCATTTCTTTTTATTTCTTTCAACTATCCCTTTGATTTGGTTTAAAAAGAAATAAAGATTATTGAAGAGACCAGGACAGCTTTTCTTTAAGAGATTCTGCTCTTGTTACTGTCAAATTTGAATGTACTTGGTTGTAAAATATATATTCTCAGAGTTTATATTCTCCTTTTATTTTTTTTACCCCCTCTCCTTAGAGTCCATTGTTTGAAATTGGAATTTGAATTGTCAGATCAATTTGAAGGGAGGAGAAATAGCAAACCATGCCACAATATTACCTAATATCATTACAGGAATAAACTCATGTTCATTTACCCTTATTGAGATCCAGATAATGCAAGTGAGGAGAATAATTTCTGCACTAACTATGCTGAGGATTGGGGGCTGGGGAGAAGTAAAATGATAATGACTTTCTTTTCTTATTCTCTTTACTGTTTCTTTCAGAACATCCAGCTAGGAAGATAGTAAGAAGCCTGATATTCTGGTATCAGAATATGAAATGAAAACCTGTCTCTTCAGGAAGAGCAAAGCTGGACTTGAATCATTTTCTATCTTGGGTTTTTCTTTTAGGCTGAAGAAGCAGAACGAGAAGAAAGGAGAAAACTGGAGTCAAAAAGAGAGGAGGAAAGGAAGAAAGAAGAGGAGAGAATACGACTGGAGGAGGAAAGACAGGTGGGATTCAGGTTTTCTAGGTGGGAATTTTGCCCCAGGTTGGTCTCAGGTTATTTCTGTGGAGGTTCTGCCCAAAGTGTTTGACACAAGAGAAACTGCTCCAAAGGTCAGTAGCCACGTGTAGCAGCCAACAGCCACCCACAGCTAGTCTAGAGCAGCCCAAAACACACTCTGCTGGTTGTGGATCTGCTGCAGGGTGCTTGGGCACTTTGTTGACAAGCAGAGGTGATAAAGTTGGCCCTTAGCTCATGTGAGAGCTGTTTAAGGGAGAGAAGTACCCAGGGAGATTTTATTGAAGTCTTTCAGGACTTGAAAAGGGAAAAATGGAAAGATGAGGCCAATCTTTTGATCCAGGCCTGTTGGGACAGGCCAAGGGGGGAATGGTTTGAAACTATAAATGGAAATTTAGACTGGAGAAAAGTATTTGGACACTGAGGGTGATGAGAGGCTGTGCCAGGGTGCCCAGAGAGGTGGTGGCTGCCCCATCCCTGGCACCATCCCAGGGGAGGTTGAGGAGGCTCTGAGCACCCTGCTCTGGCTGCAGGTCCCTGCTCCCTGCAGGAGGGTTGGACTAACTGACCTTTAAAGATCCCTTCCAACCCCAAACAGTCTGTGGTTCAATTTTGCAGTCTCACCCTGCCCCTGTTCCATCCCTGTTCCAGCAGAGATGTGGAGTTGGTGGAAAGAACTCTTGGATCAGATGAAAATCTGATTTATTTGAGAAGCAGATAGATAAATCCAGTTATTTCAGGGCACCTTCAGAGCAGCTCTAGGGGGCCTTAAATCTTGAGACAAAATAAACCAAAAAGAAGCCCTTGCTTGTATGGCAAGCCATTTGCATGCACATCTCAATGAGATGTGGTTGCCCCTTGGCTTCAGAGATGCAAAACCAGAGGATTTATTTTTAACTGGAAGTTTCCTCTCCTGACCCCATTGGCCGAGCAAGGGGAGGAGGCTCCTTTTAGACCCTGCTTTGGCTTCAGCTCTGCTGCACCCTGGGGATTTCCCTGTCACCCTTGGGAGTTTTTGGGTGGTGAGATGGTTTACCAACCCACACCTTATCAATGACAGGGAACTTCCTCTGATGTTGCAAAACAGCCCCTTCGAGCAGAGCCTCCTGGATCCCTCTGGGGATTGGGTTTCTGGCTTTTTCTCCCTGGGCAGCAGGGAATTTTGCAGGTTTTCCTTTCTCAGCCTGGTTTTCTGTGCTAAAGTTACTGCTTTTCCCTTCTAAAATGCTGTAAATCCACTGCAGAGTGGGCATGGCTGGATCAGCTAGAGAACCTCCTGGGTTTTTAGCTAGTTTTTTACTGTTGTGAGAGAACAGACCACAGCAGGATTGGGGACTGGTGTTTGTTCCACTGGTGACACTGAAATGAGATCCTTAAGACCCAGACTTATCTCTGCCTGAAGTTTCCAAAGCTCATTTAGGCTTTCAGGTTGGTGTTTAAATGACTAAATAACAATGAGCTGGAACTTCAGAGTGATAGAAATGGAGGGTGGGCTGGTGATCCCAAGGGTCCTGTAGAAGCTTTTAAGAGATATAACACTAAAGTTTTAGCTTTTTGCTGTTTGCTCATGTAAGAATAGTGCTTTCAAATGTTGACTGTTCATTATTTGTCTGATGTTCCCATCCTCAGTGCATTTCTGGGGGCTGATGGACACTACACTGTAGTTTCTCCTCAAGCAGCAGTTCTCAAGTGTGTGCACCTCCCTGCAAATCAGTTTATTTACAAATTTACAAATCAGGACACTCATTTTGCTCTGGTTTTGAAGGGATGAGGACTAGGTCAGGACATTTATTCTCTTTTTTGTTTTGATTTTGTGTCTCAGCAGCTGAGGGAGGAAGAGCTGCATCTGCTTTATGCCAGATCATTTACTGGGAAAGTCCTTTTTCAGTTCCTGCAGAACCTGAGCTAACAGCACAAAACCTGGGTGTCCTACAAGGGGGGTTTGCTTTGTTCCATGAACCCCCAACCATTCTGCACAGGAACCAGAGTGCTCTTCACCATGCTGCATGTTAACAAACCCCTGAACAAGTGGGAGCAGATGGTGGTTGAAGAGACTCCAGTGGTTGCTCTGCCTCACTAGCAATGAGATCTCTTCCACTTAGCAGACACATAAGCTGCCTAGAACTGATTTATTTGTCAGCAGGTTGGTCCTTTATCTGATTTGGAGGAGAGCTGGCACAGCCCCACAACTGGCAGCTCCCTTGCTGGGAAAGCTGCTTAGGCAAAGCTCTCAGAAAAGCTCCTTACTCTGTAGGCCAATATCACTTAGCCCAAGTGTCACCTTAAATGGGTTAGTGCCCTGAGAGCTGGAGACTGGGGTAGAGTCTTCTTGCTGGGCAGTATTGTTGGGTTTGTCCTTCCCATGCAGGAAAATGATCCAGAAGAAAACTTGACACTGTGAGAAGCCCCCAGTTGGGGTAACATTTTGGTGAGTGAGGAGAGAAACAAACCTGATTTAAAAAAAAACAACCCCACAAAAAAATTAAAACCAAACAGGCAGTTGAGGTGAGCATCTGCAAATTTCCATGGTGCTGGGATTTCCGCACCACCCTACTCATGGGGTTGAAGGGAGGTGACCCAGCTCTTGTCTCTCCTCTGAGCCACATGCTCTGCCACTCCACAGGCTGGGGAGGGGCAAAGAAACCTGACTAATGTGGATTTATTTTGATCTTCTCCTTTCTTTTTGAGCTGAGTGCTCCCCCAGTGTGTGACTTGCATGAGGTGCTGTGCTCTGGAAGCAGACCCTGGGGTGCTGAGGCCATTCTAGGGTGGGAGTCACTCGTATGGCAGCTGAGTGCTCAGGAGACACAAGAGATGCTTTCCATAGAATCAGGATCACAGAGTGTGGGGGTTGGGAGGCAGGTCTGGAGATCAGAGTCCAACCCCCTGGCAGAGCAGGGCACCTGGGGCAGCCCCCACAGGAACAGAGCCAGGGGGGGATGGAATCTCTCCAGAGGAGACTCCACAGCCTCTCTGGGCAGCCTGGGCCAGGCTCTGACACCCTCACAGGGAAGAAGTTTTCTGCACATGTGGAAAGAGAAGGACTGACAATGATTTACTTGAATAAAATGAAAGGTTCTGTTCTTCAGGTAGGCAAAGGAGGCAGGAATGAGTCTTGTTTATTTGTTGTTAGACCTTCCAAAACCAGGGAAATATTTCTTAGTGCTCCATTTATAACTGAGCAACAATGTCTTCTAAATTAGGTTTTTTTTAACCATCTAGAAATCATTTGTCAAAGCAATTTGCAGGTGTTTGGTTGTTTTATTTCCCAGTTTAAATCCTGTTGAATTACCTCTGTAATAAGCACAGGGAAGAACCTTATTCTTGCATTTCCAGGATCAAGATGAAATTTAATGTATTTACAAGAGCAGAACAATTGCTGTCACTTCCAAATGAAATAGGGTTGTGTTGTTCTTGGCACCTGTAGTGCTTAAAAAAAAATACATTTACTGTTGGGCTTCTGCTGATAATCATTATGGTGATGACTGACATAGCAAATTATCCTGTTTTGTCTCAAGAGCCTCCTCAATCTGTAAGTTTTTTCATGATTTAAAAAGAAAAAAAAATTGGTTTTGACTTTGCAGAGACAGTAAATCCTTTTTGGTCTTATTTATCTCTTACTTACATGTTGGGAACATTCCTTCTGATGACTTTTGGGGAGTTTGATGAAATTCAATTGGGACCAAATACACTTTCCCTTCAGGTTTTTATTGAAGGGCAATAAAAATCCCCCTCCCATCCCTATTTCTGGGGTAAGGTTTGGGCCTTACACTGCATCTTATTTTAATAGGGATATTTTTCAATACACCAACCACCTTGTTCCTGTCTCTTCCTGGTTTAATGGAACAAGTGTTTGCTTTGCAGCCACTTAAGGAAGCAATTAACCTATTAGTGTCAGAGATGCAGCATGACAAGCATTTAGGAATCAATATCATTGTTCTTTAGGAGAGAATTCCTGTGCTGATGGGAAAGGAACAGCCAGAGATTGTGATGGAAATGTGAAGAGTTCTAATCAGGCCTCTGCAGTGTGGTAACAACCAGAGGCCCCTCAACTGGAATCATTTATTATATATATTTTAAGATTTTTATCATTTATTTCAGGCTAGGTAAGAAGGTATTTTAATTTCAGATATCTAGAAGTAGAATTAGCAATCAAACATGTAAAAAAATCCCTTTTTTTTATAATATAATCACTTGCCTAAAATCCTTCACCTCATTCTTTACATTCCATGGAGACATCATTGACTTGTGGGTCAGAAGAATGAGACATCCCTTGAAGCTTTCACCAGCCAAGCTGCTTCTGACACACCAGTGTAACTCCCCTGTTCCCAGTGAGCTGTCCCAGTGCCTGCTGGGACGTGGCAGAGCAGAAGTGGGGCTGCTGGCTGCAGATGTGGGTGTTGCATCAAAGCAGAGTGAGGGGCAGGGCCTTCCTGTCACGAGAGCTTCATGCAAATGAAGAGAGCAGGTTTTATAGCAGGGTGGTTTTCTCCCCAGGGTCAGACCTGGGATAGAACCAGCTGAAGCTCAAGCTGACAGCACCCCATGGGATGGTCACTCTCTGCCTCAAGGGTGGCTCCTGAAATTCCTGATGCCATCATGGGAGAACTTGGACTCGTTGCAGAACCTTTTTGTCCTCTCTGTGTCACAGCAAAACCAGATAAGGAGGTTCTTCTAAGCCTGGGGAGGAGAAAACTGACCACTTGTCATCTTTTTTTCTGCAGGAAGAGGAAAAAAGGAAAGCCAAGGAAGAAGAGGAGAAGAGAGAGTATGAAGAGTACCTGAAACTGAAGGAGAGTTTTGTAGTTGAAGAGGAAGGGGTTGAAGAATCAATGACAGAGGAAGAGGTAGGTCCCTCAGGCTGCTCCTGCACTTCCCTCTCTCTTTCTTCCACTCAGGTTGCCCTGCCTGCCTTCTGCCTCCTGTAAAATCAGCTTGAAAGCCAAATGGGTTTGCTTTGAAAAGCTTAATGTCTAAAAGTTACCATGGAACACTGGGAATTGCAGATTCCTAGGAGTGCTGAGGCAGATGCCTGTAGCTAGAAGGAGTTCTCACCTCCCTTCATCTTGGGCCTGAAATAAAACTCACTCCAGAATTCAGCTCCTCTTCTACTGTGGTCAGCTCTGCCCATATATAGTGAACCAGATGAAATTAAGGGCTAAATTTAGAGTTTGGTAGTGCCCACATATCTTTGGGGGGGAAACTGTTTGGTTTTGGTTTTCTTTTCTAGCCAGGCACTTGACTTCAAAGCCTTCAGAGAATTAGCAGGACACAACCTCAGTGCTTGTGGGTTGTAGTTGGCAAAGTGCTGCAGATCATTGGTAGGATTGATAACATCTCAGACCTGGTCATCTAACCTGCTCCTCCTGCAGGGGAAATGTGAGAACCTGCCATCACAGCAGAGCAAACCAGAGAAAATTCCACTGCTCTGGGAGCCAACTGCCTCTTGCTGTCTGCTGGAAACCTGTCAGGCTCCCTTTAGTTGCTCTTAAATTGCCCTTGGGTTGTAGCTGCTGGATTTTGAGCTGGCCAGTGCATTGCACAATCAGTGGGGTGGGTTTTTCTGCAGGGCTGTGTGTTTGCTTTTCTAAAGCCAAGTGAGTCAGTACCACTGGCCATGAGTCACTAGTCCTCACAGTGGACCCCTTCCCACTAAGATAATCCCGGAGTGCTGGAGGAAATTCCACCAAGAGAAGTGGTATCTGGTGATGGGGAATTGCCCAAGATGAGGAGAACAGGGGAATGCACATTTTCCATTGACAGGCCCTTCAGAAACCTGTGCCTGTGCCATTAGAAAATCACTTTATACCTGATTCTTAAACTGTTCTGCTTTAGAAAGCTCCAGTGTGGTTATTGTTTGTGCTCCTACAGCTGCCTGTCAAGGTGAAATTTCTAGGTGGGAACAGAGATGGGTTTTCCTCACTCAAAAGTTGATACTTCTGGATCTCAAGATCCCTCTGGTAGGGGCAGGGAGTTAGAACTTGAGTAGGTCACGTTGAGAAACAACCCCAGGTCCTGTGGCCACTGCAGCCTTGCAGCCAGGACACCCTCCTGCCTCGTGGTGGGTCATGCTGAAGCATTTCAGCATCCTCTTGCAGGACCTGACCCTGCCTTGTCTTGTTGATGCTGGAAATTAAGGTCCTGAGTCCAGAGCTAAGCAGTTAATTAAGGCTGATTGATTGCCAGGGTGGCAGAGTAACTCAATCTCCTCCTTAAACTTCCCTTTGCCTTTGAAAATGGAGCTGCCTTTACATTAACCTGCTGGATTTCAGCTACCTGGCTCTGCAAAGGGCTTCCAGATATGCTGTGCAGCTGTGCACTGCCCTGGACCAGCTGCAGGAGCCTCATCCTGAACTTCCCTCCATGTCTTAGCTCAGAGAAGGTCCTGAGTGCCTAGGTGCAGTGAGTGAGGCCACCCAGATATGGGTGACATGGAGAGCAAAGAGTTCCTGTCAGAAAACCCTCAAAACTCAAATTGTACCCAAGCCCTGTCCTGTCCAAGAAAATACCAGCTGTCAATTCCTGGTTCAGATCAAATCTGGATACAGATGTTGGGGTTTTTCCCTAGATACAGATGGTTTGGGGGATTCTTTTCCAGTTCCAAGTCTCCCTGGGTGTGTTTGTTGAAAACTTGGGATGTGCACAAGCCAAAGACTTAATAATTTCACTTGGGGGGTTTGCAATGTGTTTGGTGTTCACCAATTGCAAATAACAGTTGTTTTTTTCCTCCCTTTATCCAGTCTCACAGCTTTCTGATGGAATTTCTGGACTATGTTAAGGTAAGACACCTTTGGTCCTCCTCCTTCTATGCTTGTTAAAGAAGGAAAACTTTTCCTTCCTCTTTGATTTACTTCAAAACCAAAAGGGGTGCCTGAGATCAAGCTGTGTGATTTACCTGTGTGTGCACAGCCCTTGGGGCTAAAATGGTTTGTAGTTGTCTTGGCTTTTGGGGGCAGGGCTGCAGCTCTTCCCCCTCCTTCCTGAGACACTCTCAGCCTGATGGATCAGCTCTTGGGCAAGCAACCTTGGGGATCTGGAGCATTCAGGCTATTTTTTTCTGTTGATTGTGAACATCAGCTACTGACATAGCAAAACAGTCTCTACATCTCAGCTCAGCCTGAATGGGAATTGCTGCAGCAGCAGCATGTGGCCTGCTGGGCTGGCTGGCTGAAACACCAGCCTTGGAAAGGAAAAATCTATTTCTTTTCTTGCTTTTTTTTTTTTGTTTTATTTGGTTTTTTTTAATCCATGCAGTTTGTAGTGTTGTCCTAAAAGGGAAGATCCCTGTTGGCAGGAATCTTTCAGGAGAAGATGGTTTGTTTTTACCAGGGTGTGTTAGTCTCCCTCTCATCAGGTTGGTTATTTAACAGGATTTCCACTCTCAGGGCAAAAGCTTCTTCTTCCACTCTTGGTGTATCAAAGGTCAGATGCATTTTTCTCCTCTTTTTCTAACAATATGCAGATATTTTCTCTTAATGAATCCCTGTCCTCCTTGACTGGAAACTGGCCTCTCAGTGTATGTGAAAGGCTTCATTAGGAAGCAAATCAAAAGCTTGGCTACCTCCTAAGCATTTAATCAATCCACAGTCTCCCACCCTGGGCCCACTGGAGGTACAGACAGATTTCCTGATGGGCAGCTCTCCCTAAGGAGTCCACTGCTGTGCAAGTCTGGACAACAACTGGGATCATTCCAGAGGGAATAGGCTGGAAAAGCTCTAGGTGGCATCTCCAGAGCCTAAGTGGAAATCAGGGAGCTTGATGAACCACCAGACAGCACATCTCCTTCTGCAGCCACCTGCTGATTCCTGCTTCCCACAGAAGCCAGGGAGGTTTCTTTGCAGGGGAGGGGAGCTTTGGAATGGGCACAACAGGACCACCCTCTGTTTCACTGGGCTCCATGACATGATCAGAGACATTAAAACCACATTCAGAAGCCCCCTGACACCTGATGGAGAGATGAGCTGCAGAACTGGGGCACTGCTTGAGTATTTAATTGTCATTTTTTTAATCCTGAAAGTATGTTTAATGTATAGATGTTGTATTACCCTCATCTGCTATTCACAGGAACCCTTCCTTACATCAAGAAGCAGTGCTTAGCTGCTGGTAGCTGTCTGAAAAACACATTAGAAGAGCAATTGGCATTTTTAAGAACTAAAAGTTCATTTAGTTCTCCTGTTGAATAACTTTACTGGTGTAACTGGAGAGAGCTCACCCTATCCTAAGGGTGTTTGAAGTGAAATGCAGCCTCTTTTCCCCAGCTCTTTCTTGTGGGATTATTTTAAATGGGATTTTTCACCTCAGGCTGTGGCATTGCCCCTGCTGTGCCCTGTGAGTTTGCAGAGTTGTGGCCAGTCCTCACATTACCTCATTGTCTGCTCTCAGAGGAGCTGAGTAACCAGTTCAGCCTCCTGGTTTTTTCCCTGGCAGTTGTGTAGCTGCACCATGCACTTTCCAGACCAGCTCTGTGAGCTTCAGCACATGAATAATGAAGTGGGCAGAGGTTAAAGAGGGGCTGAGCAGTTCCCCTGCTGCAGGGCACTGTCTCTCTGGGCTGGGGGGAATGCACTTTGCCCATCAAAGTCTTCTCACCCAGCTTGACAGCTTAGTACTGAATGCAGCTGAACTGCAGCCAGTGAGTGGAAGCAGCAAACTGACTTTGAAAGGTCTGCTGAAGGACTCAGAGATTTTATCCCTTCCTGCTTTTTCAAGATAAAAAGAAAGGGGAAAAAAAAAAAAAGATCCAGCTCCTCTTGCTCTGTTTCATCCCTTGCTGAGGACGGGGCAGAATCACAGTGGAAAGGTGAAGTGGAGACGTGGGTGTGATGCTCTGGGGAGGTTAGGCCTGGCTCTAAACCCTGGTGAAAGTATTTGCACGTGGCCTCACCATGTCCTTGTGTTTCAGAGTGTGTGGGGAGTTCCCAAATCCCCCCCACACCCTCTGGGCTCTCATTCCCAGCAGGATCTCGCTCGGAGCTTCCACTGAACGTGGTCATGGAGGGTGAATATCTTTCAAGTGGAGGGTTCAAATCCTGGTTTTCTTGTTCCCTTGGCTTTGCAGCCCTCACACGCCTACCCTTGTAAAAGAAGATGTGACACGAATCTTGGCAGTTCCCAGCTCTGAGAACTGAATTCCATGGACTGGTTCCAGTTCCATGCGTTCAGTCCATGGTATTCAGTTCTCTAGCTTGGCTGCATCAAACTTCACAGCTACTAAGTCATGGTGGGGGGCTTTTTCTGGGGGGGAGGGGGGTTTGGATTTATTAATGAAAGAAAGTGAATCTATTTCAGCCTCTCCTGATTTCTTCAGTGCCCTCTCCAGATCAGAAACAAACGTGTTTCTTGTTGGAAGTGTTGGATCTGATCATCCAGATGTTGCTCTTCTGGTTTTGCTTTTGTGGCTCTTAGGAAAGTGGAATCACAGAAGCATTTTGGTTGGAAGGGACCTTTCAGCTCATCAAGTCCAACCATCAGAGTGTTGTTCACTGAACAGTTCCCATGAGTTTTAGCCTTTCCAAATGCCTTCTAAACAGGGCATCCTTTGAGTACAGAGGAGCTTCTAAACCACTTTCAGATGAGGAAACAGGAACCAAGCAGCTCCAGATGAGCACACCAGCTGTTTGTCTGGAGCTAGAGAGAAGCACAAAACCAGATGTGAGCAGTGGTGGCCATGTCCTGGCTCAGAAAGGCTGGAGCAAGAAGCTCTTTCAGAAGGAAAAAGCCAATGTGAAGCTTCTGCCTCTGTTGTCAGAGATCCTCCTGCTGCCTGCACAGGAGTGACAAGTTTAATAAGATGAAGAAGATTATTGTGGAGTTAATACGTGTGATGTCAGTAAAACACAGACTAAAGGACTTAATGCTGCCAGTCCTGTCTGGATTTTCATGGATGTGCTGCTATGTACCAGTGATTGTTAGAAAATGAGCTGTCATCGAGTTGTGGCAGGGGTTGGGGGGAAGGGACCTTTAGAGGTCACCCAGTGTCACCCCCCTGCAGGGAGCAGGGTGCTCAGAGCCCCCCAGCCTCCCCTGGGATGGTGCCAGGGATGGGGCAGCCACCACCTCTCTGGGCACCCTGGCACAGCCTCTACCACCCTCAGTGTCCAGAATCCCTTTTCTCTAGTCTAAATCTCCCTTTTTTTCCTCTCCCTTGTCCAGTTGCAACAGGGCAACTTGGAAATGTCTGGCAAACAAAAAGGGAGAAAGGTGACTGGGAGAAGAGAGCCCTGGCTGGTTGTTGTCCTTGTGCTCATCCTCCCAACATAAGGAAATTCAGGATGAACACTGGCAAATATACTGGAGTCTTCACTGAAGTGGCTCTGAAGAGTCCTTCTCCAGAACAGAGAGTTTTACATAACTTAGAGTTTTTCAGCAAAGTGCTTGCTAGGAAAAGTTCAGTAGAGTGGCAGGTTCTGCTTTGTCTGTTAAATGTGGCTTTTTTTTTTTATTTAAAAGGGAAAAAAAAACAAATGAGCCCTCTAATTCAACTTCATGCAACTCTTGTTTCCATAGAAAACAAAGGTCATCCAGCTGGAGGACTTGGCTTCCCATTTGGGCTTAAGAACACAGGTAAATACCCATTTTTCAGGTGCAAGTACAAGCTGTGAGTTGAAAACAAGAGAGAAAGTGAGTAAACAAAGGTAATATCTACTCAGGTGCCTCAGCATTACTGAAGACACTTGGATTTGGGGGAAATTCAGTAAAATCAGCCCTAAAAATGTGGCCATTCATCAAAGCACTAACCAGTCAGCAAAGGAATGTTTTTTCCTCTCTTTTTCTCTTCTCTGATCATTTTGTGTTTGGACTCTGAATAGCTGTGGCTTGTTCTCTTTTAATTAGAGAGCATTTGATGTGTATCTCTAAGTGAGCAATATTTTCTGTTCTGTACCTCAGCTGATCTTGGGGAGCCCCTTTGCAGGGGCTGCAGTGCCCTGGCCTCTCTCTGAAACCAGTAACTCCATTTAAGCACAAGACTGAGCCAGTTGAGGGAATTTATTGGGTTGAAATCTAAACTATAACTCACTTTGTGTGTGGTCACAGAAAGGGAGAGAGGCAAAACTGCTTGGAGTAACTATAGAGTTAACCCAGCAATAAATACAACAGGTTGTTCCTTGGACTGGGAAAAGAGGTTTCCACTTAAGTGGAGCATGGGAAATAATAGCAAAAGCTCTTGAATTTACTGAGTGCAGCCAGGCTCTCAGAGAAGCACCTCATGGAACTCTCATTGGCACCATCCAGCTTTTCCCTGGGCAGGTTTCTGTAACCACTCCCCCCTTCCTTGAAGCAGCCAAGTAACTTAGCAATACAAGTCTCTTTTTGGGGTAGGGAAGTCATTTGAAGAGCCCAAAATGCAGGAATTCACTTCATCCAAGACCCAGAAGGCTTTCTGTGTAGACATCCTGGTCTGTGTGATTTTCTCTATGTAAACCTCCATCTCTGCTTCTGCTGAACACATGAAATGGTTTTTGCCTCCCTCTTGATCAGTTTGTTATTCCTTTTTTTTCCTTTTTCTCCTGAACAGGATGCAATTAACAGAATCCAGGACCTGATGGCAGATGGAACCCTAACAGGTGACAGCCAGAAAACCAGGGCACTTACTGGAGCTGCTGCAGAAAATGCCCTGGCTGTGGTACAGACAGACTGCAGTGGGGACTGTAGAGGATCCCAGACTGGTTTGGGTGGGAAGGGACCTTTCAAGGTCACCCAGTCCAACCCCCCTGCAGGGAGCAGGGATCTGCACCCAGAGCAGGGTGCTCAGAGCCCCCCCAACCTCCCCTGGGATGGTGCCAGGGATGGGGCAGCCTCTCCCCACCCTCAGCATCCCAAATTTCTTCTCTCCAGTCTAAATCTCCCTCTTTTGGTTTAAACCATCCCCCCTCCCTGTCTGAACAAGGTTTTGTGCTGGGCAGTTGGCTTTTTTTCCTGAGGTTGAAGTAGGGGAAGATGCCAGTGCAAACATTTATTTACCTGACACTGCAGCTGTGGCTGGGGAACAACTTTCTTGGTGGGTACATGTGCTACCCACTCAGGTTGTCCCTGCTCACTGCAGGGGGGTTGAACTGGGTGACCTTTAAAGATCCCTTCCAACCCAAATGATTCAGTGATTCAGATGACCTCAGTTCTCAGAATCAAAGTGAAGATGTGTAATGTCCTGGCTGTGTGATGTGCTGGTGAAGCTCTCTGCCCTGCTTTGCTCCTAAAATGCATTAAGGACAGAGAGATCTCAATGGGAACAACTGAAATATGGAAGTTGAGCTTCATTCCCTTGTGGAAGGTGAGTTGGAAGGGCTGAGCTGGCCCCACAGAGTCACCTCCTGCTGCTCTGCCTGTCTCCACCAGCTGCCCAGCCCAGAACATCCACCCTCTGCCTGAAGAGAGCTGTGGAACTCCCAGCTAACTCTGTTCCATGAAAGGAAAAGGGAGTCAGAGAATCATTTAGGTTGGAAAAGCCCTTTTGAGATGTGTTCCTTTGAACCAAATTAGTAGCCCTGCTCAAAGACCCATCAGTCAGGAGGAGATGAAAGCCTGGCTGGTAGCACCTTGCTCTGCCTGCCCTAGATATGAAATGCAGCCTCAGCAGGTTGAACATCCCTTCCAAAAAAGAACTGACTGATGTCTGTGGGGAAGTGAGAGGAGCCGAAGTGCTGACTTCAAGGTCTTTATTTCCCCCCCCCGTGTAGGTGTGATTGATGACAGAGGCAAGTTCATCTACATCACTCCAGAGGAGATGGCTGCTGTGGCTCAGTACATCAAACAGAGGGGAAGAGTCTCCATCCAGGAGCTGGCCAGAGCAAGCAATTCCCTCATCAACCTGCAGCCTGACAGCCAAGCTGTTGCTCCAACTGTGGCCTGAGAAAACACAGCAGGAGTTTCTGACCTTTTCAGGACTAAGCCACGTGATGAAAATCAAACAAGAAACCCTCTCCCCCTCTAGTCTGTGTCACAGGGTTCTTAAGTGTGAGATCTGACTGTTGCTTCCAAGTCTGACTGTTGATTCTGGTGTAAAATAGGGCAGTGGTTTGGACTTGGGGCTGGGGCACCCTGAGGTGATCAGTAGTTGTTACACAGCTACTTCATTCTGGCACTTGGGACTCATGGTGATACCCAAACTTTTGTTTCTGAATCACTTCTAATTTGGTTTTAATTGCACTTGGGATTCTCTGGGTTTGCTCAGAGCTTCTGGAGCTCTGTGGCAGTCATAAACAGCCCAGAATAATTAATAGTGTGTGGGGGTGAGGCTTGAAAATGTCTCTGTATAAGGAAAGTTGGATAAAAGGAAAACTCTATGAGTTTATCTCAGTTCTGACTGAAACTCAAGAAAGATGAGCCCTTCCAGAGGTTATTTCAAAGCAGTTTGGCTGGAGAAATACATTTGGCTTGGTTTATCTGATGTAAAAAGTTGACTCAGGGCTGAGCTCTCTTCTTTTTCTGTAGCCAGGAGACAGAGACACCCCTGGGGAAGAGGCTTTTCCATCTCCTGCATCCTGCAGGCCAATTGTGCTGATACCAACCAGATCCTGGTGATTCAGACCCAGCTCAGGCAGCTTCAGCCACCCCTGCCCCAGGGCCTCTCTTCTGCAGTTTGATTTTTACATTATGGGTTGGGTTTTTTTTAATCAAAACCATCAGGCACTATTAGTCATGCAATTAATGTTGTGAATAAATGATTATTGATATGTTAATTGCTGGGGTCAGTATGTTTCCTCCATTAGAATATTTCTTTTCTTGATGCTTTTTGGACATCAGCAGGATGGGTGGTCTTGGGGAGGGCAACAGGGGGGCTGCTTTTCTCTCTGCCCAACTTAGAGATGACTAGAGTAGACTAAAAGCTGCAGTACTGATGAGAGTGCAAAAAAATACACCAGGGGAAGGAAACCTGAATCCTTCTCAACCTCTGCCCAGCTGCCAAGTGCGTTGGCATCCAGCACCACACACTGGTGGAAGGATCTGGTGCTGACCAGCAGAGGTTGCTGGAGGTTTGAGGCTTGGAAAGGCTCTGAAATGATTGGAAGACAAGACTTGGCTGCTCTGGAGGACAGAGAATGGACAGAGCAGGATTTTCACAGGTATGATCTATAACAAGGAAGAACTTTTTCTCAGTGAGAGCTCTGGAACAGGCTGCCTAGGGAGGTTGTGGAGTCTCCTGCTCTGGAGACATTCCAGACCCACCTGGATCTGTTCCTGGGTGACTTGGTCTAGGT
>JANHGL010022517.1:27090-44473 GCA_024611195.1 Ceyx melanurus | reverse complement strand
GGGGGAGGGGGGCGTCTCCTCGGCGGCGGTCGGTGACGGGGCCGGGCGGGGCGGCCGGGCCAGCCTGGCGGGGGGCGTCGAGGAGGCCTCAGGCCTTTATTTGACCGAGGGACCGTGTCTGAGCGGGCTGCCGGTTATATAATTCCAGACATAACCTGGCTCCTGCATGGCGGTGCCCGAACCCTTCGCGGCTACGAGGAGAGGGGTTTGGAGCGGGGGCTCCCCGCCGCCGAGTCTCGGCTCCGGCCCCCTCCCCAGTGCGAGCACGCCCGCAAAGCCCGCGTTTGCTTGGGGGCCTTGGGAAACCTCGGGGCTGCCTCTGGTCCCGGGCAGCCGGAGCCTCCTCTGAGCGCAGCGGGAGCTGCAGGTGCGCTCCCAGCACCTGGAGCTGCGCATCACACTCACTCTGGCCGCTTAAGCGTCTCGGAAGTTAAAGTGGAGGGACAGGGTTTCAGCTGGGGAGGGTTAAAGTTGTGCTGAGCATCGCGATTGCCTCCTGGTTACTTAGAAATTGTGATGGGCGAGGCGAGGCGAACGGTCAATGGGAACGTAACGCAGGCGCAGTGCAGACAGAGGAGGGTCGTAGAGGTGATTGAACTAAATTCTTCATATGACATGGGTAAATTAAAAAGCAGTGTTTAGTTTCTGTAGGCTTCCTGGCGTGCCCAGCCTTTGAATGAGCGAGTGCTAGCTCTGTAAGTAGCAAATCAGCTTTGTTGTTCCCACAGATTAAGAATTTTAGCACAATGTAGCATCTTGGACCCATCCTGAGGGATTTAAAGCACACTGATGCTGCTTTATTCTTGGGTTATTCCGGTCTGGCAAGCAGACCTAAATATGTATGTTAGTAGTCACTGATCTGCTCTTCTGGCAAAAATTCCTGTTCTCATTTGAGTCCTTAAAAAAAGTTGCAATGCCTTTTATAGGATGAAAGTCACTAAATGTAATTGAACAGTAAAGGCTGATTCTAAAAGAGGAGGGGGGGAAAAATAGACTCAAAAGGTTGTTTTGTGTTTATCGTATATAAACATGGCATTGTCTGCTCTTTAAAGTGTTTTGTTTAAGTTTGCTTATATAAAAATCAAGGACAATGGGTATTTTCAAGAAATGAAAGTCAAACATTATTGAAATACTGCTCACTCTCCTTTTGCTGGCTTGTACAGAAGTTGGTAACACTTTCTAGCCCTTACTGTTAGCTTCTCACATATACAGATCACTATAATCAGGCTGTGCTCCTTAATTTAAGTTTCTGGTGCAAACTGAACTTATTATTCCACCCATAACCTCAAAACGTGATGAAATGTCGCATAGATGTGGTACTGGGGGACATGGTTTAGGGAGAATGGCAGTGTAGGGTTAATGGCTGGACCTGATGATCTTGAAGGTCTCTTCCATCCAAATCATTCTGTGATTCTGTGAAATGATATCTCAAGTCCCTTGGTGGTGTTAAGTTAGTAGAAATTCCCTGTAGTATTTGAAGATGCATCATTCAGCAGTGATGTTGCTATGAGGGAAGACAGAGCTTTTTTGAGCGATTGGACTTCTGTACCCTTGTGACTTTTGCTTGCTATCACTATTATTAATATACAGTTTGCCCCTCAGCACGTTTGTTTTTTTCCTAAAATGAAGTGAGTATATTTTTTAAAGATTTTTTTTTAACCTTATGCTGGATACTTTGATAACTTTTTAATATATTCTTGTTAAAATAAAGATGTACTCATTGACTTAGAGATTTCTCTTTGCTGCAATATGTAAACTTTGACTTGAATACTAACTGTTCTGATACTGTCTCACCATTTGAATTACTATAAAGCACACCACTGTGTAGATGTGATGCAAGAATTTCAAAAGAAAAAGCAACCCATAGAATGGTGCTCTGGCAGCAAGTCAGAAGAACGTCAGATCACAACATGATAATTTTTGATTCTCTTTTAGCACAGTGAAAGTTCACAGATCATAGACAATCAAAATGAGACAAAAGAATAGTTTTGTGGGCTGCCAAAAAAAACCCAACAAACAAAAACACAACAATGCTTGATTTCCTCTGAACTTAGAATTGAATGACACAAGTATCCTTTAACTGCATATTGCTGTAACCTTCCTGTTGCAGAAGCTGCAAGAATGAGAATTTTATAGGATTATTACAGCAGTTGTCATTCTGCTTTGTTTAACTCTGAATGTTGGCTGACCAAATTATTTTATATTTTTTTTATTTATTTGGAAAACCAAACCTTAGGCTGTGGTCTTGCATGCCTCTTGGCAGCAGCGGTCACCTCAGGCCATTTGTTCTGACCACTTACTGCCATCTCTTGATTACTGCCCAGTTGTTTGTGATGCTGCAGCTGATCAGGGAATTGTTCTGGTGTAAGAAGTGGCCCAGTGGAAGAAGTTCTTTTTCAGCCAGATTAGTTTCTTTGCATCATTGCATAAGTGTCCAAAAAGTTATGCCACCAGAATGGAGAAGATGGGGATGCAAGTACAGTTGACCAGAATCTGGAATTGCTTGAGGCAGTTTATACCTGTTCTAGTAATTATTCAGCAACAGCATGACTTCACTTGGTAATGAGATCCTGAGCTGACAGGGAGGTGGTGGGAAGGCAGAGGATAAACCTCACACTTTCAACAGCACGGGTCATACATTTCAGCATATGTTCCTGCAGCCAGTATTACGAGTTATTTTCCCTTCTGGTCTCAAGTGTGATTCAGTAAAGGAATCTGAGCCCATTTTAAGGTCTGGGAGAGGTCTGGTACTGCTCATCCCTCTCCTTTCCCTTACTTATAGCTGTGATATACTGTTTCCTCCTTAGGATACTTCTGGAAGCCTGCTTGCTGTGTAGTTTAGTTGTTCCATTCATAAATCCAGGAAAAAAGTAACTCTGCTTTTCTTAGTTTGTTACCCTCAATTTAGCAAAAAAAAAAGGGGAGTACAAATTATCTTTTAGATCGGTGGAGTCTCTTGACATTTGGTTGAGATGTACCTTCATATATGTTTTGAGCCAGTTTGAGTCTGAAATGGCTCAGAGCTGTGTTAGGAGAAGTCTAGTCCGGGCATCAGGAAGCATTTATTTCCCAAGAGTGTGGTCCAGCAGTGGCTGTTCTGTGCAGAGGTGTGTGTAACTGTTTTGAGGTTGACTTCAGTGTTGTTATAATGCAGCTGTTATGTGGAGGTGTATTTTGGCTCTTCCTAACACTTTTTGTGCTGGCACTAGCCTTCTAGCTGAAATACATGGTTTCTTTTGCTAAATTTTTAGTCAGATGGGTTCAGCTGCATAAACAGTAGGTAGTGAGAATGAGCAGACATAGGACAAGTATGTGGGAGAATGGAACCAACCCTCTTGGCTGGGATCAAAAATATGTGGGTTAAAATAACCAAGTAGTTATGGCCGAGTGTTTGCTTTTGTCTGCTACCTGCTGTTACGAAAACTGGAGAAACTTAAGGCTTGTTAAGACTTCAACCAGGAGTTATCTTAGTGAGGAAATACCACCCAAAAAATAATCCTCAGTTGCTGGTTGTAGAGATAGGTCCAAGCAGCGTGCTCAGGAGGAATGTTTCCAGAGGCAGAGCTCACCTAAATGTGTGCTGCAACACAGCTCTAGGAATGTTCAGGTGAAGTATAGTAGTGTGCTTTAAACACACTGCTTGATTGTGGCATCCCAGACCTTCCCACCATTTAAACAGTTGCCATAGCTACTAATGGACAAGTGCCACTGCTTTAGCAGCCACTGAATGCATTTATTACTACCTGTTGAGGGTTAACAGGTTTACACCAAACCAGGGTCTTTTTGAGCAGTTACCTTTTCTAAAAGCCATGTAGTATTAATGCTGGAGTACTAAAGAATGAAGAAGCCTAATTGTGGTGGAGAGGAGGAAAAAGCTGCTTGATAAGGGCTTTTGCAAGTACATTATTTAACCCTGTTGTAAAGGAGAGTGGCTCCTGGCTTTTCTATTTATAGGCTTTAATAGTTGGATCATACAAGAAGTGAAGAGGGTGTTGGATTCACAAGAAGTAAATCTGGTGTCAGCTAGGTTATGATTTAATTAATCCTGTGTAATTCATGGCACAGGGTGTGTCTCGGTAGGCAGATCTTGATTGCCTAAATTGGAATTTAGTACAATGCTAGATGAAGGCCCGAAAAACATGTACTATAATTTTTTTAATGAACAAAAATTTATGTTTTTTTTTTTCCTTAAGTAACACAACGGTTGCTTGTGTTGTAGTTGGTATTTTGCTGTTGGGTTTGTTTGTTTGTTTTGGGGTTTTGCTTGTTTGTTTGATGGGTTTGTTTTGTTTTGGTTTTGATTTTTTTAACTAGAAATTGGGTGCTGAGACTAATATGAGAGAAAGTGCAGTAGGGGGTATATTTATCTCCTGACTACCACTTTGTTAACTCTTAGACTTCAAAAACTTTGTCTTTGGGCAAAAAGCTTCTAATGTTTTAATTTTAGCCTGATCTAATACAAGAGAAAAAATCACAACTTGTTTGTAAGCATGGGACAAAAGCTACTTAAAATAGAGATTGTTATGTATGGGGTTTATCCCCTTTTTAAACTTACTTGGTAGACTGGTTTCTGGGTGAGGTGAAGGGCTACAAAGTCTGGCATGCATCTGTATAAGCAGCCAATACACCATATAGCCAGTTTATTTTGTTTTTCAGGGCAGTATGACTGCAATGACTGTATTTTTTCCTTTGGATACAGCTAGGCTTAGACTTCAGGGTAAGTGTCAAACTCTAGTTTCTTTGTACTATGCTGTTTCTGTTCATCTTGGCTTGGGTAATTGTAAAGGGTGGTTGTGGGGGACCTATCTTGCATGAACAGGAATCTTACCTGTGTAACACATTTAATTGCTAACACCATTTTTCCAGCTGAAGGTAGTTCTCCCTTTTGAAAGTATCGGGCAACTTTTTAATTAGCTGAAAGACTGTGTGATCTGTGGCCAAACATTACTTTAAAATGGTTATCTAACACCAAAAAGAAAAATAAAGATCTGAGATTACACAGGATTGCATTTGTTTGTTGTTGATTTCACTGCTGAAAACATTTCAAGATGCAGTATCATGAAAAACTAGTCTAGAATTACTCCTGGGAATGGAAGAGAAAAGTCTAGGTTATGACTGGCAGTAGTAACATCCAATATTAAAAAAAAAAAAGCATCTGAGTGTAAAATTTATTGTTCTAAGGCTCTATTTTCAATTGAAAGTCACATAATCACCAAGCATGTTAGTGCTGTGACTGAAATGCTGTTAAGCACTAGAGGGAGGTCATCAGGAATAGGTGGCTGAGAAATGAGAACCATCTCACTGTCGAGGAGCCCTCAATGCAGGAAGAGACAGTGTTGTGCTAAGACTTCATTCTTTGCAGATTAATCATAAGAGATTGCTCTGCTAAGGGTGCTAGTCTGGAGTAAAAGGAATGACCAGTTGGACAGGCTCAATTCTAGTCCTTTACACAAGGGGAACCTACCTTCAGGTCATGTCACAACGATCAGGTTAGGAATTGGTAGCTACAGATACTCTGGTGCACACAGAACCTGCTGGTCTGGGGAAAAATGAAAAAAAAGAATTAGTCTTGTCTAGCAAATTAAAATAATGAGATGCTTTCTGGACTTGCTGCAGAAATAGGCTCTGCTAGTCCTTTATGAGGAGGAAGAAACATGCTCTTCTGGGGTATGTTCAGAATAGGAAGGATGAGGACTTGAAAATGAGTGCTAAAAATCAGAATAATCTCAAAATTTCATTCTTCTGTTTTCCAGTTGATGAGAAGCGGAAATCTAAGACAACACCAGCAGTCCTACTGGAAATAATCAAAGAAGAAGGCCTGTGAGTAGATACAGATTTTCTGCTTGTCCTCACATAGACAAGCTCCAAAACAAATTTGAGTTAGCTTTAAAGTGGAGTAGTTAGCCCTTATCTGTATCGGCAGATTTTTACTCTGAATTAAAATGTCTCCATAGAAGGGTGATATGACTTGCATTATCTTGTGTGTTCATCTGTAGCTAACTTGGATTAATTTTCTTGAGCACCTTATGCAATTGATCTACTCAGTGTTGTAACTCTGTCTCCATTAGTGAGGTGTCTGTGCCTCTTCAGACATGCAGGTTTGTACACAAATGTACCTCAGGTACCTGATAAACCAGCTTCGTCTACCTGGATTCTTGGGTGTGTCCATTTCTCATAACCAAGATGAAACTCTTGGGCAGGTGAACCACAGGAGAACTGAGACGTGTCCCATTTGGAAGTTTTTTCTCCTCCCAGGCATGTGGAAGCAGTCAGAATAAGTGACACTCCATGCTGATGAGGCTAAAGACTTCTCTAAAAGCAGTTAACTTTCAACAGCACTGTGCTTTAGTATTTGTCACACAGTCTGAGCTGAGCTGGCTGGGAAGAGGGTTGTATGGGTGTCCTTGCTACAAGTATTTTCCTATTGGGTATTTTCTTGGGTATACTAGAGCTTTCAGAATGTTAAAGGTGACATGTTTAGCCTGGTCAATAATGTTTTGATACCTTTGAATTCAAGCAGTTGGCAGTTGTATGCACAAGTACTTCTCAGTCAGTTGGTGATCTCTTTTATTCACATTCCTGCAGTACTTTTGTCATATGAGGCTGGCAAGTAAACAATTAAAAAACCCAAAAACAACAGAACCCAAATAGGGAAAAATAAGTAAAGAAGAAACATAAAAAAGTTAAGTGTGTAGAGTGCAAAAGCGGTCGCTGTATTGACAAGAGGGAAATAACACGTTTCCCAAGGTATTGAAGTATCATTAAGCAGGGATACTAGTTTAGGGATGTTTGTAATAACACAAAACCCCCAAACAATGACAAATCTGAAATGTGATATGAGATCATCAGTATCTTGTTCCCATTAGTCTGCAGAGTCTTGTCTCGTATTACATTTTGATGAGTGCTTTTCTCATCTAGATAAAGCAAGGAAGTTTAGCTTCTGTAGTTTATCAGTTTTACTTTCTTTGCTGCACTTTTATCCTTTCCTAGGTGATAGGGCAGATGTTCACTGGTGTGCACTGAGTTATTCTCAAGGTTGCAGTTTGGAATATAAACTTGGGTTTTATTTGAGTGCAGAAATATTTATACTTGAATTCTGGATGCTAGAACTGACAATTCATTAGATTAAACTCTTGTTTTTTGTCTTAGTTTCATGTTTTGTAGTGCAAGGTGTTTTATTTTAAAATCATCAGAAGTTCTTAAGCAAAACCCTGGAGAGGAGAGGCTTGAGAGGGGATCTTAATAATGTTTATAAATATCTGCAGAGTGGGTGTCAAGTAGAAGGGGCCAGTCTCTTTTCAGTTGTGCCCTATGACAGGACAAGAGTTAATGGTAGCAAGGTGCAACACAGGGGGTTCTACCTCAACATGAGGAGAGATGACTTTGCTGTGAGAGTGCCAGAGCCTGGAACAGGCTGCCCAGGCAGGTGGTGGAGTCTTCTTCTCTGGAGACTTTCAAGACCTGTCTGTGTGGCCTGCCCTGGGTGACCCTGTTCTGGCAGGATGGTTGGACTTGATCTCCAAAGTTCCCTTCCATCCCCTACTGTTCAGTGATTCTGTGAAAATCAAACTAACCCTCTCAGAAGACATGGTCCCCAGAAGGCATGTTTCTCCCTTTCTTTTCTTGTACAGAAGAGATGGGTGATGTGAAAATTGTTTTAATTCTACTCGTGACTAACTGTATAGTCAATTTGTAATCCTAACCATACGGTTAGCTAAGCCTGTAACTTCAGAAACAGTCTTAATCCTGTGGAGTATTCCCAGCTACATGGGAGGGAGAAGCACTTGATGCATCCAAGATGAAAAACTAGCACATACATCATAAGAACAGTCAGATGCTGTGTTTACCAACCTTTCATCTTTTATGGTCTCCTTCTTGAGGGTCTTTATGTTCTGTATATTCTTGACATTTTTAATGAATTCTAAAGAGCCTTCATGGTTTCTGCTGGTTGTTGAGGAGATTTCTTACACTCTTAACATGATGCCAGTTCTCTACCTGTCCTGTGCAGCTTTGGTCCAGGGTGTGTATCATATTTTTAGATGTTTTGTGGAACATGCTGGGGATGTAGGGCAGCTGTTGAGGTGTCCCTGTTTTACAGGCTCATCAGGCTTGTCAGAGAAGGGAGATTTGTTAGTCAGCTGTTGTGAAATAATTCTTAAATCAAGATAGATGTAGATGATTAACACTGACAATTATTCACAACACCTGAAAAATAAGATAGCTGTAAATTATAAGTGGATATTAAATTTTTAATCTGTGATTAATCTACCTAAATATTTATAGATAGGATCTTTTTCTCACTTACCTGACTGATTTACTCTAGATTTTACTGCAAGACATTTATTTGGAATTCCTCCCACCTACTTATACCCCAGATTTCATCCTTTGGAATACCTTCCTAGGTTGAGTATATTCTTTTCAGTTACTAGTATTAATTCTGTAAATTTTATGTGAGAATCCAGACATACTTTATATCTTTTTCTTCCTTTCTTTAGGATTGAGTTTTAAAATTATTTTTATTTTATATTGAAGGAGTAATTTTCTTTAATTGTTTTTCCAGCTGTGCTAAGCATTGCTTTGTTCCCTTGGAGATGTGAACATCTCTTTATCAGAGTATTACCTTTTATATTGGACTGACAGCACTGTTTCTCAACAAAGATGAGAATTCCCCTCATACCTTGGTATGCTTCAGTGTATGGTTTGAACTGACTGTATCAGTCTGTATGTTAACATATGCCTACTTCAAACATATTTCTGGTGGATGAGAAGCTGGACGTGAGCCAACAATGTGCTCTCGAAGCCCAAAAGGCCAAAGGTCATATCCTGGGCTGTATTAAAGAAACATTGCCAGCAGATTGAGAGCTGTGATTCTGTTTCTCTGCTCTGGTCAGACATCACTTGGAGTACTGCATATCCAGCTCTGGAGCCCTCAACACAAGAAGGACATGGACCTGTTGGAGCAGGTCCAGAAGAGGGCCATGAAAATAATCAGAGAGCTGGAACACCTCTCCTGCATGGACAGGCTGAGGGAGTTGGGTTGTTCAGCCTGGAAAAGAGAAAGCTCTGGGGAGACCTTATAGTGATCTTCCTATACCTGAAGGGGGCTACAAGAAAGCTGGGGAGGACTTGTTTACAAAGTCATGTGGTGATGAGATGAGGGGCAGTAGTTTTAAACTAGAGAAGGGTAGATTTAGATTTGAGGTTAGGAAGAATTCCTTTACTATGAGGATAGTGGAATACTGGAACAGTTTGCCCAGGGAGGTAGGTAGTGGAGGCCCCATCCCTGTAGACATTCAAGGTTAGGCTCAATTTGGTTCTGAGCAGCCTGATCTAGTTGAGGATGTCCCTGCTTACTTCAGAGGGGTTGGACTAGATAGAGGTGCTTTCCAACCCAAGACAGTCTATGGTTCTATATATTCATCCCCTGGATGTTTGTAGTTCACTGCTGGCTGTGGTAGAGAGCAGGTATGGTGATAATACTTATAATACTGGAGTTAATGAGTCCCAAGATTGTCACTGTAAATACATTCTACATCTACGGATCCTTTTCAACAGAATTATTCCTGATTTCTAGAAGTGCTTATTTTTTAATGGTGCAGTCAGGAGTTTAATGTGGTTTGTTACCATTAATGATAAACACCTATCTAGTTAGTATAATGTGTGGTGTACAGTATTGAATCTCTGGGACCCTCCACCACCACCATGTAAAATCAACCAGAACACAAATTCTTTGCTGATCCTTACCATGATTTTTTCCTCTCCATTAGGTTGGCACCATATCGAGGATGGTTCCCTGTTATCTCCAGTCTTTGCTGTTCCAATTTTGTTTATTTTTATACATTTAATAGTCTTAAAGCTCTCTGGGTCAAAGGTCAGCATTCAACCACTGGAAAAGACTTGGTTCTTGGGGTTGTTGCAGGTAACATTTAAAAATCTCAATTTCATCAAAAATATATTTTTAGCATATTCTATCTTATGTTTTTCTTCATGAAGTCCACTGGAGGTGACACTGAGTTCTTACATCTCCCACTGTATGCAGACCTGCTTCATCATACAGCTTTGATGGCTTTTCTGTGTCCTCCCTATATCATAATTAGGTACATAAACTGGTCCTATTGTGAATTCCAGGACAAAGCACAGTGCTGTTGTGGTCTAGTGAAAAATGGCAGGGAGAAATGATGGGGGTTTTCAGAGGAAAAGATACATGTCAACTCTGAAATATTTTAATTTATGATAAGTAAGAGTTTTTTAATGTCATGTAAGGATTTGGGTGTCAGTATTCAGGCTTGGTTTTGGGTCATCACCTGAAAGTTGACAGTAAATATCTAGATATATGCAAGTCCAGTTGGCCTATATGTTCTTTTTCATCCCTTCCTCTCACATGCATGCTACAGTGGCTTCTTTGAAGGGTTGATGATATTAGTGGCTTTTCTAGCAAATCCAGTGTGAAAAATCACCACTGTGTGCCTGTATCTGGTAGTAATATTCTGCTAGAACAGTTGCTTATGCAGCCACACTGAAACAAGCTGATTTTTAAAAATCTGCAAAAAAATGGCCTGTGCTGTTTTGGGTGTTTTGTGTGTGTGTTGGGTTTTTTTGTGGGGGGATGAATAGGAGAATGCTTATTGTTTATTTTTTGTTAGTTTCTTGTACTTTCGGTGTAGACACAATGAATAGCTGAACAGTTGGGGAAAGTAAGTAAGGAAATTTCATAAGTTGGATTTATCCCTGGAGTTAAATTTCATATAATTACATTCTGGAACAATGGCAACAAGAATTAGGGTAACAGCTTAACAGTTAAATGTCTGTCTTCTTCAGCGTCAGTAGTTTATATTCTTATGATGAAACAATATTTGGTGTAAATTGAAAAATTCTCATTACCCATCTCTCATTCCTACTACTGGTAGGAAAAAACACATAATTCCTTTCCAGTCTGGAAAATGAAGTTTTATGACTTTTCCTTTAACTAAATCTGCATTGAAAATTACAAGTAGACTGTGCTTTAACCTATTGCTCCTTAATGTAATCACATTGGCTTTGATTAAGGCAGATTAAATGTTACTTGCCTTACCTAATGCATGATTTTGCTCAAAACCTCTTTTGAGAGCTGGCTGTAGTCCTTATGAAGGATACTGAAATATAGTTGTGTTTTGTAATATGCTTTATAATACACTGAACACTCCAAAAGGATAAGAACAACAACAAGCAGGTACAATGTAGGTAGTATAGTAGAGTTTCACCTTTTTCAGATTTACTGTGCTTGATAGTGTCATAGTCTGTCCATCTCAATATAATGACACTATCAGTAATTCAGTCTGTCACTCAGATTCCTACCAAAGCAACTGATATAGGAATAATTGCTAATTTCTGTGATACAGAAATAATGAGAAGCTTATTCTTACATATTTACTTCTGAGTAACTACCTCAATCATTACCAAACAGGAGAGACTTGTACCAAGTGATTGCAGAACTAATGTCACTTAATACTTCTCCCTATTAGTTTAGAAGTGAATTTTGCAACACCTTTTCCTTTCAGCCTTACGTATGCTTGTCTGTTCCTCTTTCCCCGTCCTATTTTTTGATACTCAGCTTTCAAGCTTTACTTGTTGGGGTTTTTAATTGTGTAATCTTTGGCCATTTCTAAGCCTTGAAATATTTGCAGAATCCTGTGTTTTCCACCTTAAGTGTACTTAGTGAAACTAGAAGTTAGATACTCTCATCTTTTGGCAATGTAGGGGCTTTGTTCTGGTAATCAAGCTGTATGTATTTATCTGGTTTTGATCTCTCCTTGTAAAATAATCCTTTCAAGCTTCTCATTCTGTGTTTCTTTCTGAAAGTAGACAGGCAGTAAGTCATCATGGAGTGAAGTAGGACATGAAAGAGTATTTGGCTCCAGTGTGGCGTAGTGGGCAGCAAAGCAACACATTCACTTCAGATTTCTTCTACATATTCACATATTGTACGCTTTGCTGTTTGGGGTGGTGGGAGGTGGTGATGGCAGGTGGGCAGCTTTTTGTTTATTTTTTAGTTTTGGGGAGGAGTAGCAGAAATATCTTCCCCCTGTATGCAATGTGCTGATGACTAATTAATGGGGCTGTGGGGGGATAACCTGAAGTAGCTCATTAGGAATTAGCAATTTACTTTTGCCATATGCTGTGTTGTTTGGGTTTTTTTTTTCCCCATCCTCCTTCCAGTAATTTCAGTAGCATGTGAATTGGGGTAAAAATCAAACATTTTATATTCTTCTGTCTTGCTTATTTTCTCTGTGCTGTGTTTTGCATTAGGTGTAGTGAATGTACTCTTGACCACACCTCTCTGGGTCGTGAACACACGTCTGAAGCTGCAGGGAGCAAAATTTAGAAATGAAGACATTGTACCAACCAATTATAAAGGCATAATAGGTAAGCCCCTGTTGTCTTCAATCAAAAGAGAAGTTCGTTAAATGAAATGTAGCAAGAACTCTGTCATTTGAGGGCACTTATTTTTATATTTCATCTCAGAATCTCCCCTGCTTCCTTGTGATTTTGCAGTTGTTGATACATGAAAGTGGGCTTGGCCAATTTTGATGGTAGCTTAGAGTTTGTAGTACCTGTAAGTAAAGTACCTTTTGCAAAGAGAAGTATCTCATCATACAATGCTGGAGTATGAGTGAGCCTGGTGAGGTGGTATCTAGGAGTCTTAACTTTGGACAAGTTAAACTTCACTCATCTTAATCTCTTAATCACCCACATGTTCAGGCTGTCTTCCTTTTAAAAGTAGAATAGTATTGTTGCTGTTTTGAAGAAGGTTTAGAAGACCTTGATGTTGATGCTGAGCTTGTACTAGAAAAAGCATGTTTTTAAAAAGAGCTTGTACTAAAAAGAGCAAATAATAAGCTGTGTTTACAATAATGGCAATGAGAGCAAAAACCTGCTTTGTCTCCATTTTTCCATTAACTTCCAGATTAGAATGGTAGATAAAAAAGGTCACACAAAAGACTGCAGTGAATTTTTATACAGTTTGAATACTAGGCATTAAATGTAACTTGAGCTTTCTTCTACAGTCAGAACTTTATAGACAAAATTTTAATGATTATTTTGGTTTTTTTCACTTTTTTTTTTTTTTTCACAGATGCTTTTCATCAGATAATACGAGATGAAGGAGTCTTAGCTTTATGGAATGGTACCTTCCCCTCTTTGTTGCTGGTCTTCAATCCAGCCATACAGTTCATGTTTTATGAAGGCTTCAAACGAAAGCTTTTGAAAAAGCAGCTGCAAGTGAGTATGTTTTGAGGCCAGGTGATGGATGTGCTCTGATATAAGGCAGCTTCTTTGACACGTGTTTCCTGAGGAAATTCAGAAATGTTTAGTTTTGATTCTTGTATTTTTGAAGGGGTTTTTTTGAGTTAGTATATCTAAGAAAGATCCATCACCATGAAGTGAGATGTGAATCTTTTATGTCCCCAGGGAAGATATTCCTGTGATTAATTCCACTTCCTGTAAAAATAAAACTGTACTTCTTGGTCACATTTGTTTAGATTTGTTTGCAGTATTAGAATTGAAATCTCTACTGTATCTGTTTAAAAGTACCTACCTACAGACTGTTTTGAAAGCACCTCTTAAGCCTTTTTCCAGTAAATTATATTGAGCCTTTGAAGTATCAGAGATTTATTCTGGACCCTTTCATTTTAACAATTCTTTTTTTTTACCCTAGAAGTTCTCAATTTTTTCAATATCCTTTATCCAAAAACAGACAGTAGAATTGAACATAGTGTTGCAACCATACCTTCCTGATTCTCTGAATAGAGGTAGAATCACTTTTCTGTCCCTGCTTTATAACCTCCTTCTCTTTGTTCTTTTTTTTTTAATTATTTTATTCTGTATGAGAGAGCATCTCACCTGAGCTCATATTTCTTTTATATTCTAGCAAATCAGAAAGTATTTATGTTACATTTTAGGATAATATAACATATTGAATGTTCAAGCTGCCATGCTTTGTTGTTAACTGGTGACTTCAGAATGCATTTGGCTGTATTAAAATATTAGACCATATCAATATGTTATGTGGCCATCTTGTTTTTCCTCAAGACATAGTGAAATTATTTTTAGATGAGATTTTGCATCATAAATGAGGCTTGGGTTTTTTACCAGCTTTAGTCAGTACTGCAGCTGTAGCACTCTTGTGTCTGATGGATCTATCCAGTTACATTATGGACAGTACATTTTTTTGATCTTTTCATGATTGCCTGAAGTATATTGGATTGACTTTTTTTGACATGCACATATTTCTGATTACACTCAACGTATGTTAGCAGTTTGGAGCATGTTTTTGGTATGGACACCTACTTACTTTCAGTGATTAATTCACACTGTTAGACTGAGATGCACTATAATCTGCTTAGGCTATAACAATGTATTTAGTGCATTGTGGAACACTGTGGGCCTTGGGGGTGAGGATGGACATCCAGCAGGTGTTCTTAACTAATAGGGGATGAGATTTTTATCTTATGTCATCAAGATTAAAATTCTGCCTGATTGTGTAGTTATGTCTCAGGATTATAGAGGGATGTTCAAGGAGTCTTTTGCTGTCACCTTTTCACAAGTGACCTATTTGTTTAAATGTTGCAAAAGCCAAAATGCTTATTGATTGATAGTGTGTTTAAATGGTGCTTCCCTATCTTTTATTATCCCTGCTTCCCTATCCCCTTATCCCTGTCTACTCTAGCTGCTTTAAATTTGTCTAGTTCCATGGCTTTATCTCCACTATGTTTTAGTAACCTAGTTCTACTGAGAAATGCATAAGCTTGTGAGGAGATAGAAAGTACAAATAAATTTTAGTTGCACAAAAGTTGATTGAACTATGACTAGCTATTTAAAATGAGAATTTAAGCAGAGATTTCATGAAATCTTTATGCAAATGATACTTAGATAAGCTAGTAGCAGGTACCAGTATAGAATCCCCAAACACATATGGGTAACTGGCTGTTTTGGTACTAGGTGGAAGTAATATGTTCCTTATCTATTGAACAGCTCACATCTCTGGATGCTTTTGTCATTGGTGCAATAGCCAAAGCAGTTGCCACCACTCTCACTTACCCTCTGCAGACAGTACAGTCAATTCTGCGGGTAAGTGATTGCATTTCTGGGTAACTGCCTCTGACTTGCTTTGTATAATGCAAGACTTGTTCATATGGCTTGGTTTTCTTTCTGTTAATGAGCCCTTGCTTTGGGAGCCCTTTGCTTTGCATAACTCAGTTCACTGGTAACTTTGATCCCATACTGGCAGATTCTGATGGAACTTGGTATTTACTGCTGCACATTTGTTTCAGGTGGGTGGTAGGATTGACAGTGTGATGCATCAGCACAGTGTCTCACAGAAGCTGATGCACTATAAGGGCTTGAGGCTCTAGAAAAATGTAGATTTACTTCTTTCCTTATAAATAGAAACTGTGTCAAGTGGAAAGTTAAAATTATATCCTCTAAACCCAGTTTGTTTCCAATGACGTAGGGTAATAAAAAAATGCTATTCATAGATTGTGTTTTATTCAGATGATGGCCTGACCTTGTCAGTAGCCAGAATGTGATTTCATCAGGGGAAGCTGAGCTCCCTCATACACAATCTTTAACCACGTGCCTGGCTTTGTACATTAACGGTATTGGTAATGGAAACACTTGCATTTATTCTCACTTTTAATTTTGTTTGTAAGTTTGTATACTTATTAATTTATTTTTGTAATTTGTTTCTTGATTACTTTTTTAATAGTTAAATAGTAATAAATGTTTCCACACTTTCTTCTCACTATTTTCCTAAGTAAGGAGAAGCCCTAACTTTCATGTATGGTAAGGTAAAGCCATTGTATATGTTCTACAATGTGTCTAAATTTGGAGGATTAGTTAAATTATTAGACATGAACGTCCATGCTAAGGATATCACTTCTAAACTTGTCTAAGAGGGGATTTTTCTTGTTAATTGTTCAAAGAAGGGTTTTTTAAATGAAATTTGCCTCTGGAGAAATAGTACTACTATTAATGTTCTTAGTGATCCTGAGTGAAAAAGTTATCTTTAAAACTCAAGCCCCTTTTTTTTTTTTCTTTCTATTTAGAGATGCGAGTCCTTTGTGAAATATTCTGCAGTAATCTTTGAAGTATTGACATCCTAGGGAGAAATGGATTTTTTTGGGGGGGGATGTATCTGAGTCTTTGACAACAATCCATAACATTGAATTATCAATATCACATGAGGTAGTTGCTTACAAGAAGATGATGGGTTGAGAGCATGTATTTGCTTAATAAAGGGAAATTTCCAATAGCATTCTCTTGCTGCTGCTCCATCTGAGTTCTTAAGGCACATAGTAAAGAGACCTGTGTCATCCTGGCATTTTCTTAGAATTTCTGAACTGCCTAAATCTGCCTCTATACCATGCCTTCTCTCAATGGTAATTTCTTATGCCTAACAAGTAGCAGCTGCCTGAGTAAGTTCTGGGATGAACTCATCCACAGGCTCAACTCAAGTTGACCTTTCTTAGCACAGAAGCAAAATAGAGGCTTCGAAAGCTGTTTGGCTGTGTTGTTACAAATGCAAGTGTGGCAACCCTTGTTTATTCATAATTCATAGTTACAGATTGCTGAGAGTACTATTGACCTTTATTAGGTAAGAGGATCAATAAATGCTAGAAAGTTGCTGAAATAGGTAGTTTAACTCTGAGACATAAAACAGCAGCAGCTATGATACTTTCTGAAAAACAGTTTGAGGATAACCAAATGCAGTGAGTAAAGGAGAGTTATTATTTAGGTTTGTGGATCAAACAATTTTGGATTCTTCCACCGCAGTGAACATGTGAATGTTTGGTCCAGGGCCATTGCTGACCAGATAAATTTTGTGTTCAACTATGTAATCTCAATTGCTTTGTGTGTCATAAGACTCTGCAGATTACACTTCTGAGATCTTGAAAACTGTTTGCTCCAGAGCAATCAGAAGAGAACAGATGTGTAACGTTTTCTTAGAATCCATCTTAAAACCTCAAACCAAATTCCTGCAGTAGATGCTGGTGTAATGCTTGCTGTGTAAAGTTCAGTAGCGTGAGCTTTGACCCTAGTTCTTCACTGATGGGCAGTATAACCTGGAAATTTGTTGGGTTCTCTGCCTAGGACCATGGGCAAATAGTGCAGCAAAATACTAATGCTCTTTTTTATTATTTTTTTTTTTCAGTTTGGACGCCACAGGTTGAACCCAGAGAACAGAACACTGGGCAGTCTTAGAAACGTTCTTTACCTTCTTCAGCAGAGAGTGAGGTGAGTTCTCAGGATTTTTTTTTTTTTTATTTTTTTTTTTTTTTTTTTTTTTTTTTTCCAGTTTTTTTTAATTGTTGTTGGTTTTGCTGTTTTTTTTTTTTTTCTTTTTTTT
>JANHGL010022517.1:0-26990 GCA_024611195.1 Ceyx melanurus | reverse complement strand
CCTGGCAGGGGCTGCCCAGGGGGGTTGTGGAGTCTCCTGCTCTGGAGACACTTAAGACCCACCTGGATCTGTTCCTGAGAGACTTGGTCTAGGTGCCCCTGCTCTGGCAGGGGGGTTGGACTAGATGATCTTCTAGCTCCCTTCCAACCTGTAATATCTGTGAATCTGTGAAAACATGTAGCACTTTTCCAAACCAGAACAGCATATACCTCACTCTGAAAACTGATGCTTTGGGCTGCACATTCTGTGGTGGGTTGGCCATGGCCCTAGGCTAATAGAAGGGCTTTCTGAGGACCACCATCCACTAAATTTGGCCATAATCAGATCCTTATTTAGCCACATCTGAGATTAAAAAGCATTGCTTGTTGTCTAAATGCAGTGAAGAGAAATAAAATGTTCCTTCCTTCAGTGTTTGTTCACATAGGGCTCAGCCTGGGAAGGTCCTGAAGTCTGACAGATTTACCTCACTCAACTATATCCCTCATCTTTGCATATTAGTTAATATATTAATTTGTGATTAACTGACTTGTATGAAAGAAGGACAAAATGTTGCCCTGTGTTCACCCACACCAATTTTATCCCACTAAATCAATACACATCCAATGACATGCAAAAATCTGTAACAAACAGCTAACTTTAAATACCAGAACTCCAACCATATCTTTGTGGTGTGTAAAATAGCTGCCTTAGAAAAAGTGGAGAAGCTACCAATATTCTGTGAAGGATATAAACAGACACCCAAATATTTTTTTGATCACTCATTTTTCAGAGCTAAGGAAAACAAGAGGCACAGCTTAAAACCACAGGGGTTGTTAGTGGAAATGACACTTTCACCTGTGATTTTACCAAGCATGTGAAACAACAAAACAACATGTTCTTCAAGTATAGCACACAACCCACTCAAATAATATATATTAGTTTACCCTCAGGTCCTGGATTCCAGTGTCTGTCTTCAGTGTGATTTGGAAAACCTCCAGGGAGCAGATGTACACTACCAGCCATGACAAGCTTTGTTTACAACTGCCACCTACTCCAATCAGATATGCACAACCCCTTGGGGCTTCTAGGATGTGACTGATCCATCACCTGGTGACAAAAAAACCAGTAACATAACAGACTTCAATAACCTTGTTAGCCAGGTTTCTCAATTTCTTTTTCTTGCACAAAAGTTTTTTGGTTGTTTGTTTTGGTGTTTGTGGGGCTTTGTTTGTTTCTTTGTTTGTTTCTGTTTGGTTTGGTTGTAGTTTGTTTGGGTTTTTGTTGTTTTTGTTTGTTTGGTTTTTCTTTTTTTTCCCCCATGATTTTTTTTTTTTTTTTTTTTTTTTTTGAGTTACCAGTATTTTGAAAATGTTGCTGGATGTGCCATTTTTTTCTTTTGGCATCTCTTAAACTTGCCATTTAGGTCAACCTGGTTTTTGTAATACATTGCAGAATAAGTACCCAAACCCAAATTCTCCTAATTATCTGTAAAGTAAGTGGCATCACAGATGTCTATGGATACCAATTCACTTACCTCTCATCTTGGAAAAGAAGAGTTTCTTGCATAAAAGACAGAACTGTCAACAGAATTTTCCCTTTAAGATATTATTAAACAGCTGACACTCGGGAGATCAAGAATGAATTTAAGATTCTTAGAGTTGTCATTGCTTTGTGTTACTTAATTCCTCTTAATAGTGTCCTGAGTTAATTATAGAAGGCTATTAACACTTTCATTGTTGTTTTATTTTTCTTTTTGTTTTCTTTTGTAGGCGTTTTGGATTAATGGGACTCTACAAAGGCCTTGAAGCAAAACTCCTGCAGACAGTCCTTACTGCAGCTCTTATGTTTCTAGTGTATGAGAAACTGACTGCTGCCACCTTCACTGTCATGGGATTAAAGCATTCACGCAGACAATGAAAAAGGAACCTATGCCAAAGATAATGGGGTCTAGAAAACATGTTCCAAGACCAGGCTGAGTAACAAAGGGTCCTCACTTTCTCTATTTCTTTTTCTTTTTAGTCATCTCCATCTCCATTATTGGGAGAAAATTGGAATACACTCTACAGGACCTGTTGCCATGAATTCAGGGATAGCCTATTCCCTAATAATCGGCGGACTCACTTGTGTTAGAAAGCAGAGACCTTATTTAAGCACTTGACATGAAATTTAAAATACCATTGGCATTCTGGGCAAGAATGAGTATCTTTTACTATGCTATCTTGTTTTCCCTCAAATCATTGACAATTATTCTTTTATCTTTTAACTTCTGTCAGCAGCTGTGTGGCTGGTTTCATGTTCTTTTCCTTGACCTGTTTATGTCACTTCATGTTTGGTTCATTAAAATAATTCATAAAGAACAAGTTTTTTGACATAGTTTTCTTTTTACTTCAAGTATGTTTGTGGCACAGAACAATAGGATGTTGCCCCAAACAGTGCACCCTCAGCAAGTTTGTGGGTGATACAAAACTGGGAGGAGTGGCTGACATATCAGAAGGCTGTGCTGCTATCCTGTGAGGTCTGGACAGACTGGAGAGCTGGGCAAAGACAAACCTAATGAAGTTTGGCAAGGGCAAGTGTAGAGACCTCCACCTGGGGAGGAACAATACCATGCACCAAGAGGGGATCTTATTAATGTTTACAAATATCTGAAGGGTGCATGTCAAGTAGAAGGGTCCAGTCTTTTTGCAGTGGTGCCCTGTGATAGAACAAGGGGCAATGGTCACAAACTGGAACACAGAAAGTTCCACCTCAACAAAAGAAAAAACTTCTTTCCTGTGAGAGTGATGGAGCACTGGAACAGGCTGCCCAGGGAGGTGGTTGAGGCACCATCCCTGGAGATATTCAAGGTGATGTTGGACAAGGCTCTGAGCAGCCTGGTCTAGATGAGGGTATCCCTGCTCACTGCAGGGGAGCTGCACTAGATGACCTTTGGAGGACCCTTCCAGCCCTAACCATTCTATGATGGAGCACTGGAACAGGCTGCCCAGGAAAGCTGTGGAGTCTCTTCTGGAGACTTTCAGAACCTGCCTGGATCTGTTCCTGCGTGGTCTGCCCTTGGGTGATCCTACTCTGATAGGGGTTTTGGACTTGATGATCGCCAGAGGTCCCTTCCTACCCCTACTTCTATGATACTTGTTGGTGAGGTTTCTGAACTGCTAGAATGTGCATGTATGTTGCCTTCTTGAATATACCTATTTTGAATCTTGGAACATTTTGAATCCAGATACTGGGTAGATGGGAGGAATGTAACTTCTTGGGGTTTTTTCCCAAGCTGAGCACTTGAAGCTGCTTCAAGAAATTGATCTTGTTACATAGAAATATGTGTTCTTGTTACATAGAATATGCGTTAAGTTCTGTAACCCTGTTCCTTGTGAGAATATGTGAATTCATGTCACATTCTCATGCAGGCAGGCAGCTCTACCCTTCACTTCCAAAGCAATATGCCATCTCAGAAATGTGCTTTAATTATTTTTCCACTGAGACTTCCCAGGCTCTTTCCTGACCATAAAACATAAAGGTCGTAAATGTTGTCTCAGTTAATGTAAGTACATATGGGCTTTATTCCATAGTTTTGTTCAATAGTCGTAGGCCATAAAATCCAAATAAATCCTACTGTGTCCATCCTTAATTTTGCAGTCGGATTGTTCAGAAGAATGGTTCTGTATTTGAAATATTGAGAAATTCCATGGTAGTTTAACACCAAGAAAGTCTTGGAGAATAATTAAGTGCTGCAAAAAAAAAAAGTTAGAATTGCTAAAAATTGTTTTTTTCAGTGTCAACTGAATCAAATCCAAGTATGAAATTGAAATGTAATTCTGCAGATAATGCTGTCTCTTGAACAAGAAAAAAACCTTTACACTGACTGCTTCTTTTAAGAGTATTGGGAGTATATGTTTACAAAAAAGTTATCTTCAATACTGGATGCTTTTCAGTCTAAATGGAATTTACATAAGATGAGTGAAAAAGCATCATGAGCTGCAATTATGCTTTGATAGGTGGCATGAAATTTAATGAAGGACTGTAGACCTCACCACTGAAAAGAACCTAGCACAATTCTGAGAATTCCAGTGGACAGTAATTTTTAATGTTTTTAATAAGAAATTTGGATTCAGTAGTATGGCTTTTGATAAGCTGCCTCACTTTGAAATTCCTGCTGTCAGAATGATTATGGGGAAGCTGAGAGGCTGTTTGCTTTATGCAAATGCAAAGGGGTTCTCATGCCAGTTTGGCTGAAATCTGCAGGGCTGTTGGAAGCTTTAGTTCAGTGTCTCGAGATTTTTCTTCTTTCTCTTCTCAAAGAGCAATTCCTGCAAATACATTTTTTTGGTTGCTATACCTGTAAAAAGAAAGTAAATGATTGCTTGCTATATAGCCAAAGAATATTTGTGTATCAGCCAGCATTGCTTCAAAGGGCTACTGAAGTATTATCTCATTTTTGCAAAAAGCTGAACACAGAACAACAGTGTAGAGTGCTGCCCTGGGCCAGGTTATGATTAAACCTGGAACAGGCATTTTGCACTAAACTCTCTGCTTGGCTCTGCTGACCACTTGTTATAATGGAACCATTTCATCAAGGGATGAAAACAAAACCTATTGAAGCCAGGAGCATCTTCAGTCTCCTTTCAGTGATAGAGCTGTGGTATTTAAAACTTGTTTTGCTGCTGCATTCTATAGTATTGATTTAGACATTAAACTGAATTAGCTGAAAAACTACTTGACCTCACATGACAGAGCCAGACTAGAGATAATTGAGTAATTTTGTGGTTGGCTGTTAATTATGTATTACAGGTGGTACCTCTGCTGAAGTTTTCTCAGGCACAGTTTGAACAGATGATGGCATTTCTGTCAGAATCACTGAAGTTATTTCAGGCTTTGAAGGCGTGTGTGAGTATGGTTCAAAAAGCACAGCTTATCACGAACTATGAAAGACAGTATTTCTGATCTTGGCATGAAAGTTGTAAGTCACCCATGGTAGATAAATACTGTACAGAAGTAAAGCCAAAACACAGTAATTATATTTTTTAATATATTTACATAAATTATTATTTTCTGATGTCCCCTTTGCAAGCAAATGTATAGCTTCAGGAGGTGTAAAGACATGATTCAAACAATCAAGCTCTGTAATTAAGTCATTTCACTGTTTAAAAAAACCAAACAAACTGTAGGAGAACTAATGGTACATTTCCATGTCAAGCAGCACAAAACATTTTAGGCAAAAGTGACTTCTAATTGGTATTTTTTGCTATTTGAGATGGAGTATGAGTTTCTGTGGCACAAGAAGCTCTAGTGAAGTACTATCATGAGTAATTCTGTCCTTGGCTCACTGTAGGAGTTTTAAATTTATTCCTGCCCTGTTCCTTTTCTTTCCTGCCCCACAAATTGACTGAAAGTAGGAAATCCCTATGGCATCTTAGAGATTGCAATGCAAGGATGTCCTCGGGGATCTGTGATGTTTGGGCTGAATTCTTCTCCTATGTGTATCCTAGACTATTCCTCTCGTGATTATGTAAGTTTCCCAGTTTAAGTATGACAATATTTAACACAATTTAGCTTATTTGAATGTTATTCACTGACCCTCAGGTTAGATGTTGAGAGCTGATAGGTTGTGTACGCTTTGTCTTAAGTGATGTTGAATTGCTGAACACTGATAAATAGAAATATCTTTTGAGAGAGTTTATTGTACTTTGCTGGAAGAATCACTCCTGTGATCAGAATCACTGTGGTTTGCTTGCTGCATCGAAGTTACTAAAATCTGAAAGCTGGTACATACCCTGTGTGGGAGGAAAAATGAGTTTTACCTCCAGTCTGTCTATGAGAAGTAGTGTGCTGCTCTGCAAATCTTGTACAGATTAATCCTTCCGTTAGGCATCTTACTGCTCATCTGCTGAGGAAGCAAAAGGGGAATGCTGACCCTGCTCCTTGCTGCCCTTTTGTAGCAAAGGCAGACAAACAGCCCGTTTGGAGAAAAAACAGGTGAGCCTTCAAGATATGCATATTCCTGCACAGGGGTCTGTTGACAAATGTAGTGGTTGCCACCATCTGTGGCATTGTTTTTCCATCACGTGAAAAACATTTAACTGATAAACACGTGGCAGGAGAGCACAGGGCCATGGGAGAGCAGGAGCTCTTTGGAAGGCCACAGTGCTTATGCCTATTGTTGGGTTTATATCATTTTTTGTTTCTTAAATCAGTATGTTTCAAAGCAGAGTGTGAACTGACACAATATCTAAAATGTTTTCTTAGACTAGTTTAATCAAATAGTCTAAAAGGTTGCATTCTTTGTCTGCAAAAGCTGCTCTTTGTTTAACAGGTTTCTCTCTGTCTCTTGCTCACCTCCCACCTCTCACTTTTAGGCGTGCTCTGATGGTGTAGATGGCAGAGGTTTCACCACAGCAAGTTTTCATGGTGTGGAGAGGTGGTTGGGTCCATCTTGTGCACAAATAAAGCTGTGCAAGTCTGCATGGGGCTGTTTTGCAGACTCACTGTCTTTACTAGTAAAACTTTACTAGTGTCTAACATCAGGATATAATTTAATATTTCTAGCTTACAGGTTTTGATAGCACTAGATAAAATAGGTTAGCTTTGGGATTCAACAACCAGCAAAAGAACTCCTTCTGTACTGGTGTTATGCCATTCAATGAGGTGCCTGGTGCAGAAATAAGTTCTTTATTCTTCCTTGGGTTTGTGTTTGAAAGAAATGGTTCCAGAACTTTCTGGAAAATAATAGCTGAAAAGAGATCTGCCCACCATTCTGTTAGGCTAACAACAGTTTTTCTCTGCTGTCCATAGCAATGACATGAATCTGCACAAACAGCTGGGATGACAACTCAGGCACTTTAAGGTCAGGGGCAGATACTTGCATAGTTAGATTTGCTTCTGTGTTCTCTGCAGTGGGGGCAGTACTGGTGCAGTTACTGCAGCTGGAGGAGAGGGAAGAACAGGAATTTGGTGATGGTCCAGATCAGAAAATTCAGCCAGACAAGAGTCTGTCCCCATAGCTTGCAATGACTGAGATGCACAAGTGATAGTAAGAGCAAAAACCATCCGTGGGAGGTTCCCAGGTGTACATCTCTGGCACATTAACAGATCCTGATGTAGCACTTGCGGAGTGGGGCCTGGCTCATGGGGGTGCTATTGCAGCAGTAATGAATTACGCTGTTCACACCACCCTCAGACCTATCAGTGGCAAGAGTCTTAATTTTTATATTCACCAGTTGCAAATTAGGATGTATATTCTTTTGGAGCTGGAATGGTTTGAATATTTTGTTTGTTTGTTTTTTCTTGCAGAATACTCTGTTACTCAGTGCTTTTCATTTGCAGTGCTGCTTGCTGTGATTTATCAAAGCAGCTTAAGAACATAATAGGTGTGTCCAGGTTGCTGGTATTTTTGCTTGAATTTTGGCTGTCAAAATTACATTAAGGCATTTAGGAGGTCTCCCAACCATGTTGATGTGGTTGGTTGTAACTGAGTTGGAAGTTACTTAAAAGGCACACAGTTACTGGTCACACTGGGAAGGACCTTGGAGGACCAGATTTTAACAACAGGGAAATCCTCTTCACAATGTTGTGTTTGCAGCTTTATCTCTAATGCAGAATAGCCAGCTGGATACATGTGTGCTGGGCTCAGGAGCATCTAAACAGCCTTGGCAACATGGGATCGTCCCTGGTTTATCCATAGGAGAAGACATTTTTCTGACTTCACCCAGTGAGTGCTCAGTTCACACTGGGAGAATAATGATCATTAGTCCTTGTTATCCTGCTGTCGTCACAGTGCACGTTAGTCTTATTCTTAGTAACAGCTGATCTCTTCTGCATGCTTACATCCCGAATCAGAGGACAGGGTTTGTTTGTTGCTTTTTTTTTTCTGATAGGATTTATTTGGAATTAGAGATAAATGCTGACCAGGCTTTGGCAGGCTTTGCTGTCGCTTCCTTACTGAAAACTGTTGATTTACAATTCTTGGCTTGGCCCTTTCTGATCTTAACCTGTGATGGACAGAAGATTTCAGCATGTCTGGGTGGACTGGAGATGTGAGAGGGCCCTGCTAAATGCCTTGTAATCTCAGCTGAGTGATGGCACATTGAGAGGCCCAGAGTCACTGTTCTGAACAAACAGTGTTCTGTTTTGTTCCTAGGAAGTTTGTCATTCTTTTAATGTCCTTGAGGAGCTACGGTGACTTACTGATGTGAAGGGTTTATAAAGTGCTGCCTTTCATGAATGCTGATGTGAGAAAAATAATTTGATGGATTTTTCTCATCATCTTTTCTCGTGCACATGTCCATGCAGTCCTAAGCCTCTGAGCCACCCATTGCATACAAAATGCCTTCCTTTCTTCTGAATTATTTCTCCTAGGCTTGCCTTGTGATCTGTGAATTAAAGAATACTTTGACACCATGGTTTTACAGTTTTGAGATTCCCCAGATTGCAGTAGGCAGTACATAAGGATTTTATATCTTTTTCGTAAGAGAAGACAACCTATTATTTCCCTGTTGCATTCTTACTTTTTTTATAGCATTTTGAAAGATAGAAGTTGGAGACCTCATATGCTGCTTTCTAAACTCTTAAAATATTTATCAAGAATATACGAGAATGTTCTAAGAAAACCAAAATGTTGTACTTAGTGTTAGAAGATAAGTTGGAGAATTTTCTACTTTCCTTATAAGAAGGGAATAGGACGAAGGAATGGAGAAAAAAAGTAATAATTCTTATTTCATCTTTATTTTCTCTGGAGCAAACACATATAAGCTTTATCTAATGCTGAAGGAGAAACATTCAGAGAAGTCTTTTTGTAACAGAGTGGCATGTTGGCCTCACCTTTGAGAAGGTGGATTTTTGACTGACCTTTTAAAAATGCAAGCTGACCCTGAAGACTTGTAGCTCCCGTCTGCGAGGTTAACCTTTTCTGTAGCCTATCACAAGCTTTCATAGCTGAATGTAAAACTGTATTGATTAATTTGTGAAGCTCAGCAACATGACCACGCACCTCTTCTCCTTAAGAGGCTGGTTTATTCTTGCTGAGTTAGAAGGGGCTCAATGTGGGGAGCCGGAGGGCAGTGCCTGTGTTGTGTCGGGCTTTGTTTGATGTGTGCTGTTTATTTCCCCGTCTGTCGGCGGGTTTTGGTGTGTGTCCTGCGGAGGAAGGAGCTGAACGGCAGGTGGCAGCCGAGCCCCGCTCCTCTGCCCGGCTCCGCTCGCCCCGCCGGGGGCCGCGCCCGGCAGCAACCGAAGCAGGGGGACATTTGCGTAGTCCAAAAGAAATGCAGTGTGAAGGGTTTGAGCCGTAGCCTGGAGAAAGGGCGCAGCGGGAGCTGGAGATGAGGACAGGCGCGGTGTTGTTCTGTATAGAAAAGCTGGGGGATGATCACAGGATCGTTTAGGTTGGAAAAGACCTTTAAGATCATCAGGTCCAACTGTTAACCGCAGGCTGCCCACTACTAAACCATGTCACTAAGCCTCACATCTGCACATCTTTTAATTAACTCTGGGGTTATTTAAAATATACTCACTTCCCTGGGCAGCCTGTTCCACTGCTTGACAGCCCTTTCTGCAAAGGAATTTTTCATAGGATCCATTCTAAACTTCCCTTGGTACAGGGTGAGGCCATTTCCTCTTGTCCTGTCTCTTGTTACTTGGGAGAAGAGATCGACTGCACCTCACTACTGTCTCTTGTCAGGTAATTGTAGAGAGGGATAGCTCCCCTGAGCCTCCTTTGCTCCAGGATAAACAGCCCCTGTTCCCTCAGCTGCTCCTCATAAGACTTGTTCTCTAGTTTCTTCAACAGCTTCTTCTCCCTTCTTTGGACTTGCTCCAGCACCTCAATGTCATTTTGGAGTGAGGAGCCCAAACCAAGTATTCAAGATGCAGTCTCACCAGTGTCAAGTACAGGGGACAATCACTTCCCTAGTCCTGCTAGCCACACTATTTCTGATACAAGCCAGGGTGTCGTTGGCTGCCTTGGCCACCTGGGCACACTGCTGGCTCATAGTATAGTATTATAGTGAATTAAAACCCTAAATGAACCCGAGGCTTTGTTTTAAAACAGGCAACATTTTTGTTTGATACCATGTCAGAACATTAATGAAATGTATGTGCTGCCTATTGCATTGAATGCTGCTGGGGAAAAAAAGTTCAAGTTGGGTAAATACATGCCAAATCAAACAAGGGACTGCTTTGTAGGTAGAAAAAGACATAGCCAAGCGATGTGTTTCAATGCAAGACCTTTCAAAAGCGATAGTGAGATTCACAGAGTTACATGGATTGGAAAAATTAAGTTGCAAGAAGGAAGCGTTTGTAAAGTGATAGTGGCAAAAGGTGACGTGTAAATTCAGGAGACTACAGGAATGTAATGGCATGATATTTTTTATATTGGTGCTGACTCCAAAACCTGCTGGCCATTTCAGTCTACTCTAGGGTCTGCAGTCCTCCTCTTTGTTGAGTTCATGTCTGACTTACCATTAACTTTTATATCCAGCTGTTTTTGTAGCTTCTTTTTCTCCAGTTCATTCTTGCTGCTTATCGCTGTAGATACATTTGCAAACACATTTCCTGGTACCATTGATTCTAACAACACCTGAATTATCTGCTTTTGAATGTTGGAAACATCTAGCATAACACCCACTTTATCAAATACTTGCAATGTTGTGTTGTCCACACTAAGTGACCATACCTTATTCTTGTAATCCAGACTTGGTGTTCTATTATCTTTCCCAGGTATTTTATGCTATGTAGTAAAGAAGTGTGATTGATTTCACAGAAAAATGTGGTATTTTTGTCTGTCTCATGATTGGTAAAATGGAGCTAATATCTGACTGTGCACCCCAAGAAGCGATTACTTTATAAAAATAATTTTATTGTTCACTGCTTGGGCTCAATGCCATATGAATGTGACCTGCTTTTAAGCTTGAAAAGTAAGCTGACTTTTGGAGCAATCACTGTTGGCAGAATACCACTGGCTTGCAGAGATGCAGCCAAATCAATTTCAGTTCAGGTTAGAGCAAATGAAATCCTTCTCTTTTGGCTTACAAAGCAGGTATGCTTTCATCACCCTGCCTACCCTGGTGTGCTACTTGGATGAAGCAGAAATTACAGTTTGGCGCTCACAATGCATTGCTCCAATCTAGGCACAGCTGCAGAAAGTGCCCTTGTCCACTGAGCACGTAGTGAGAGATGTAGAACCCAACACATCTAGTGATTTTTCTAACCAAAGTCAGACGTGCTTAGAAAAGCCCAGTGTTGCACCAGCAGAAGCTCTGAATAACCTGGAAAGGCAGTTTAACATCTTTCTTCTCCTGGACATGATGCAATTTGTGGCTGGAGGAGTGTGCTGAGCCCTCTCAGCCACTGGAGTCCTTTAGGAGACTTCCTGAACCTCAACAACCCTGCCCAGAGATGTTGTAAGCCCAGAAATTCCCCATGTGACAGCTGCTTTGATGAGCCAGGCTGAGTTGTTTGATGAAATTGGCTTCTTCTGGATAGAGGCCTACCAGTTGCAACCAGTCAGCACCATTACGACTGGTAACAATTTCTTCCTGCTCTGTCTTGCAGAAAGTCTGGTAAGAGAAGACAAAAACTGCAGGGTCTATGAAAACTGCCTTCCTCCTGCTCTCCTGCTGATTGTCCCTTGGATGATACTGCATTTTACGGTGAGTTAGTATTTTCTGTCTGTCATTGCAGTGACCATTACTTTGGGATATAGGTAAGAAATGCACACACAGTTTGAACTCAGTTATGATTCTTTTCAGTAGAAGAATCTCTGGAAAGCTGATTTTGGCTTGCAGGTTATGCAGAAGACATCAAAGGTCTTCTTACTAGCTCGTTTACCAAGAAGATATCTGGCAGGAATGAGAACAACCTCTGTTGAGACATACTTTTATAGTTCTGCTCTCTAGTGTTTATCATTTAAACAGATGCAAACAGAAAAGGAAGAAAGGACCTCATTTCCTCTTTCTACCTTCAATGTACAAACTCCTTTTTTGTCATGGTAACAGGTGGAAATGGTAAAGCTTAGAACACTTTTCAATGGAAAGCAAATGGAAGTTCCTGGTTTCGTTTCTCATGTGTTGCTTTGCTAAAATTGGTACTAGGCAGAAAGAGAGAAAAAATACACATAGGGGAAGAATTCTTTCCTTCTCAATGGCCAGAGCTTTTTGCACAAAATAGGGGTGTATTTTTTCTCTCTGCTTTTCAGTCTTAGGATGTGAGGTTGGGATGAGGGGGAGCCAACTGGCTGAACTAATTCTCCTCAGGAGAGTATTAGTAATTTTACCAAGAATGAGTAATCTTTCCTCTCATCATTTTTTATAGTGGACTGAGCAGGAAAAAAAATAGTATGGGAGCTAAAAATACTTAATCATTTTTCTTGTGGCCATCCTTATCTGGATTATCACAGCACTCAAGGGAATTGCAACATTGCACATGGTTCTTTCATAAGCCAAGCAGGATGGGTCAAAGGGTGACTTTGGCTAGGAATGCCCAGCAGTGGAGGGTCCCCCACTGCTTTGCCCAAGGTAAGAGCACATGGTCCAGGATAGGAAATTAAAGACCCTGTGGCATGCAGCCAGTGAGCGAGTTCAGGCCACACTGGCTACTGACATTTCATGTCTTGCTTATTGCATTCATTTTACATCCCAGGCTTTCTCTGAAGCTGGGGCAGATGACCTCAGGAGCCTGTTGTAGAGCAGAGCACTTTGCTTGCAAACAGGAGTTGAGCAGTGCCCTGTCCTGAAGTGTGGAAGACCCATTGGGCACTAACAGCACCCATCCCACAGCACGCTGATAACTGGGGCCAGTGTTACCAGGTACTGCTGCGGACACAGGTACTCCTGGGGATGGTCTTCAAAGCTATGGGATGCAGATGAATTCATCCTCAGCCTCTTTTTTCTTCCCATAAGGATTTGGCTGGCACAGGCTAGCAGGCTTCCTGGCCAAGTCTGGTCCCGTTTATTATGCTGTGTAGGACAGGCTACAGCAGCTTGTTGACATGACAACTGCATTTCCCAGCACTGGAAATAGTGTTTCCCGTTGCGTATCTTTCATTCCTGTAATCCCAAGTGGAGGTTTTTGCTTTGCTTTTGTTTTGTTTTCCTCTGGAGGAAGAAATAAACATATTTCTCAGTTTCCTGCTTGGAGCAAAGTGGCCAAGTCAGGACCAAAAACACTTCCAGGTGTCTGCTTAGGATGAAGGTGGGGAGCAGGAGGCATAGGGTGGCTGCAGAATATCACCTTAGTTCCCTCCAAACTTAGTTTCCTATGTTCTTCAGACAGGACTTTGCACAATGAGTGGGCATCCCTGCTCTTGGGCTCCCTGTCTTTCAGTAGTTTTCCCCCAACCTCTTAAGCCTGGAATGCTCTTGTGTAGCTGCAGCCACTGGCTGGAGCTGGTCAGCCCTGTGAACACTTCTTACAACCATCCCTCTGGAGTCTTTTTCTCCTTTGAGCCCTTACATATCTCATTTGTTGCATTAAAAGTAAAGGCTCTGGCTCCAAATGGGGATGTTTGCTGGCTTTGCAGTCAAGCAAATTTCAGTCTGCTCCATGTGCTGGTGCAGATGATGCTGTGAGGGAGCTGCACCATCTGTGGCAGCTGTCTTTGCTGACAGTATTTTAGCTGTCAAGGGGACACTTGAAGGCTGGAGGAGGCAGAGCATGACGGCCAAACCATTGCACTCGTATTTGTTTCAGGCAAGGGGATGGAGAGAAGTTGCATCTTTTATAACACAAACACAGTATTTCAAGATAAAAAGGCAAACAAGCTCTCAGATCTCTGACCTCAGGGCTACAGACAGCAATGTTTATTCTGCAGCACATAAGAAATCCCCCAAACTTCCCAGGGAACTTCTTAGGCAGGGCCTGGGGAGCTGAGTTTAGCATCACTCCCCTTTATCCAGTTGTTTATTCCCTGCTTCGACCTGTCCTAAACATTCATGTGGTCAACCAGCTCGTGACATCTTGCCTCCCAGATTTCACCTGGTTTATTTCGAATCCAGTGACTGCTGCTTAAGTGCTTTATGTCATAGAATCATACAATTGTCTGGGTCAGAAGGGACCTTAAAGATCATCTTATTCCAACCCCCCTGCCAAGGACAGGGACATCTTCCACTAGATCAGGTTGCCCAGAGCCCCATCCAGCCTGGTCTTAAAACCTTCCAAGGATGAGGCATCCACCACCCCTCTTGGCAATCTGTTCAGTGTTTCACCACCCTTATGGTGAAGAAACTCTTGCTAATATCTATCCCAATTGACCCATCTCTAGTTTTAATTCATTCCCTCGAGCCCTATCACTACCTGACATCCTAAGAAGTCCCTCCCCAGCTTTCTTGTAGCCCTCTTAAGATACTGGAAGGCCACAATAAGGTCTCCCCAAAGCCTTCTCTTCTCCAGACTGAACAACCCCAACTTTCTCAGTCTGTCCTCATAGGAGAGGTGCTCCAGCCCTCCGATCATCATCGTGGCCCTTCTCTGGACACGTTCCAGCATGTCCATATCTTTCATGTAATAGGGGCTCTACCTGGTCAGCAGCCAGGCAGAGCCAGGGCAGGGGTGATGCAAGAACAGCAGAAAGTGTGGCTACCCTCACCCTGGTGAGATGTTGTACCTCATGCTGCTGGGTCATGAAGCCCTGCTCACAACAAATCCAAAACACAAATAAGCATGGACTGAGACAGCCTGACCTTGCTGATATGTATGTTTTCCCTTTTGATATTAGTAATGAAACAGCTTTTGAGCTGGGAAATATAAGAACACTTTGCCTATTTTGGACAGTGCCTGATTTTTCTCAGGATATCGATGTCCCAGCAGCAAGAAAAGACACGTTTGTTCCTGATGATTCTGACCTAGGCTTTGTCCAATTACTTCAGTGACCACATTTCAGCAACAAGCACAAAGCCCATTGTCGATTCACCAATGTTACAGACCCACCACTAGCAGCAATGAAAGGTGGGTGCTCAAGAGACAGTGTAGGTGTTCTTCCTCCACTCCACAAGCCATCCTCTCTCTTTTTACTCTGCTGCCTCTGCCACAAAACAAAAATAATAGCTAAATATTACATCTTTATGAAAGTACATGTGGCTCCTCCAATGTCTCACCTAGCTATAAAACTGTTGACCTGCCAAGACAAATAATCTCATTATGATGGCAACAGGGAGGACTACTAAAAGCTGAGTTCACCTGATTCTTCCTCTTATCAAGTCTTGTTTAACATTAGTGATAACATTAACCAATGATGTGAGCAGAAAGTTGGATATCTGTCTGTGGACTGTGTTGTCTTAGGAAAATTTCAGTGAAAACAACTCAGCTGTTTCTTTAAATCTGACTAAGAGAAACAAAGTTTGTTAATGTAAAATCACATCCTCTTTCATTGAGATATTCTAACACAGCTCCACCCTAAAGCAGGGACTTCATGTGAGGCTAGTCTGTCTACTACGTCGTAGATGTGAGGCTAGTCTGTCTACTACATTCTGGTCTATGCCTGTTGAGATAATAAACCATTAAAGAAAAATACAGAGCACCACTGTCTTGGTTCCTACATCTCCCTCACCACAGGCAGGCAATGTCCCCAAAGCATGTACCACCCTTGGATGGAGCAGAGCTTTCACAGGAATTGTTCCTCACAGATGTAAGATACTGTTACTTTACTGGCATTATTTTACCTGTTGCACGTATTTTTGCTATTATTGCATGGTGTTATGCTAGTAGTAGTACTACTACTGATAATGATAATTATGTTATTGAGAGAGACTGCCCATGGCATTTTTAGGGATCCCAGTATTTATGTTCCAAGTGTAGGAGCTGTGTTTGTCTTAGTAGAGGGGATAGAGAGATTAAAACAAAAATGAGGAGGTATGGGAAAAAAATTCAGTGGAGAAATTTGGAAGGCAGAGGATAAGAAACAGAACCCAAAAAAAAAGATTTTGCAGGGTTCAGCGGCAAAACAAGAGGGAGCATTTAATCCCTTCTCCATGTGCTTTGCCAATTGACAGGGCACTGTAGTTCATTCCCCACCCTGTGCTGGCTGAAGCAGTCCAGAGCCTTCTCCAGCGTATCAGCAATGCTGTCACCCTGGGGGCTGCTGTGTCAAGCAGAGAAAGAGCAGAGCACTGCTGGAACAGCACGTCTGCCCCGCTGCCGAGGGCTGCAGGCTCTGGCCCAGGGCCAGGCAGGGAGCCTTTCTTGCAAACAACACCCAGACATCACTTTGAGCACCAGTTTGTGCTCTCTCGGTTGGGATGGCAAACGCCAGGCCCGAGGGCTTTGTCCAAAGAAGGATTGCAGTCACTTGTATGTGCTGGTAGTTCCTGGGCCTCGTCCGTCTGTATTCCTGTGTCTGTCAATCTGGTGTGTAAAACACACCAAGGATTTCCCCAGATTAAAAAAAGGCACATCACTTGGCAGATAGCTACATCTGTAAATACACATGAATGAAAACACCCTGAGAGTGCTGCCCTGGAAACTAAATGCCCCAAAACTCATAACCACAGAGGGGAACAGAGAGCACTTAGATGGCAGCCTGTTCCTACTGCTGCCCCTCCCTGCCAGTGCCCACTGTCCTGCCTTGGGCCCAAAGTCCTGCAGAGAGGCAAACACTGAGCCAGATGCCTTCATGCAGAAAGCAGGGGAGTGGGAAGGAGCAGGGCGATGGTTCTGCCCGGCCTGACCCTGCTGGGGCCAGGCAGAGAAGAGTGGTGCTAACTGGTTGCCTGGTGCTGCCCTGTGCCCTTTTGGAATTGTCATCCTGCTTTCCAGCAGGAGCCCCAGGCTTTTTTCATCAAGGCATAAACATGGAGCAGAGAGTGCTCATTGATTGTACGTTTGTTTGGTTTAAGAAGCGAAGTTTATATAGTTTAAAATTTCCAAGTGTCGCTTTCATGGGTGCCTTTGCAGCTCAGGAACTGGTATGTGACAAAGAGAAATAATCAACAGAGCACTTTAGCATGACCTAACAGCAGAGTTATTTGATCTTGGGTTTGGCATGTACTGAAAACACCAGCAGTTATTGTACTGCAAACATGGTGCAGCAGCTCAGTGCCTCCCTGCTGGTGCAGGAGCCAACTCTTCATAAAGCTGCAGACAATGTTGTCCTTTGCAGCACCCATCCCACTGATTCAGTGACCAGCCTTGTTTTGTACACTCATCCACCAAGGTGCAGCCGTCAGTATACAGATATTTCTAGCAGTATTTTTTTAAAAAAACCCCTTCATTGGAAAATAGAAAATGTCCTCCTGCGAAGCTCAACTTTGATCTCTGGTTTTGACCGTTAACCTGACTTTCTATTTCTATGCCTTTGAACATTTAGTTTAGCGAATACCACAATTTTCTGATACAATGCATGCATTTAAAGGCTGTTTCTGTTCTTGTCTGAAGTTCTTATATTTCCTCCACTTGGACTGAACATGCTTTATCACATCTTCTAAACCCCAGGGATACTCCAATGAAGAGAGAACACTGTCAGTGTGAAAAGCAGAATATTTTCTCAGTTTCAGACCCCTCATCTGCACCAGACTCTTACCCAGATCAGACACTTCTTTTTTTTCCTTTGCACTTGAGGCTCACCAGGGAAAGGAGGAAACAAAACAAAACAAAAAAAAAAAACAAAAAAAAAAGAAGAAAAAGAGGGTCAATTCTGTAATAAGAAGACAAATAGCTCTTGGATAATTTATTTGTTCTCCTTAACTGGAAGAAGTACTTTTTATAGTTTTTTTATTTTAGACATGGAAAATTATGATGTGTCTGTCCTTTCTGTGCAATGCCCAACAGGAGATTGTGCCATTCACGATATGCGTCATTTACTATATGTGCCAGGATTCTGTTCAATTTTAATTTACTGCTTCTGAGGGGTTTCAGTCTCTCCCTTTCAGAGATTATTCAAATCAAGCAGAGATTATTGTTGGCTCTTTCCATTTTAGGCAACCACCATCACCAGAGTTTTTTGAGTGGCTCCCATATAAAAACCCATAACAAGAGTGAAGCTTGCAGAGAACTCAATGTAGTATCTGGTACTTTTCCTCTTTCAAAATAACTTCTTGGAGGAAAGGTTTTGTTTGGTTTCTTAGGCTTTGTACAGCTACTTATTTTAGGCTGCTTTATTTACTTTATATTTTTGTTCCTTGTACAGAGCCAAATTTTTCCTTTTTTCAAATTCACTTGTGTCCTTTTGGTTATCACACTATTACCACTGTGACCACTCCTCCTTCCTTGATTATTTATATCCTCCAAAGTTCTGTGAAATATTATTATTCCCTTCTATATATATAGTTGTCCTCTGATCTAATTGTGCATCTGCCTACATTGTACACTTGTACATCTGCCTACATTGGCAGTGTAGGGTTAATGTCTGGACTTGATGATCTTGAAGGTCTCTTCCAGCCAAATCATTCTGTGATTCTGCGATCTGATTTGTTTAAACATTATAAAGCATGGATTCACCAGGGAAAATGAAACACCCTTTTGAAGTCTTTCTTGACTCCAGACACCTGTAAACAATACTCAGTGGTCCCTTTAGTTCAAATACTTTGTATCTTTGGCTTGCTGGCAAAAGTGTGGTCAATACCTGCAGTCACTGACCTGACAGAGATCCAATGGCATCTCTTGTGACCCAACAAGTACACAGGGGGACAAGACAGCTTGGTGCACAGCCCAGAATGATGCAGATGAGGATCAGAGAGTGTATTTATCTATGACAACAAATGATACCATGCACAACAGATAGAGAAGACCAGGCCTACAGCAATTGCAATTTGTGTGGCTCACTTCATACTCTGCTAGGCACTTTGTGAAGATTGGTCACCAGTGGCTAAACATCAGTCTATGAACATAGCAGTGAGAATAAGGGTTCTGGGGAACTGGTGACATCCATAGCATGGGGAATGAACATAGGGTCTCCCAGTCTGTCAGACCCCATGCCCATACACTGACAGATCCCGAAGGTGAACTGCTGTGGAAATATTGAAGTCATCTGGAACATGGTGGCATTGGAGAAGTCTAGGTTTCTTCACTACAACAGAAATGGAAATAGAGATGCAGACAACATCCAGTAGACAGATGATGCTCAGGATACAAGGCTGGACAATATTAACCTAAGAGATGTTCTGAAGTCTGGGTTGCTGTGAAAATAGGAACAGTCACAAAATACAGACTTTTATTTTTTGTGTTTGGGGTAGAATTGAGTGGTGGAAAAAAATGTCAGCCGGTACACCTCTATCTACATTTATATACACCTCTATCACTGTATTTTTCTTCCAATGAAAGTGTCCTGGAAGCAGTCTTTGGAATTCCAGCTCATACCTTTACTAACACACCCTAGCAGTAAAAAACATTCTGAAAAAAAATACCCCTGCAGGCTGCTATCCTATCTATGACAGAAACCAGCAGAAGATTACTCCCAGAAAAGTTCAAGAGAAGAACAGGATAATTTGGCCACACAAGAAGTTATTTCTAGTCATGAGCTTTCTGAGGTTGCTCTATGCCCTGAAGCTAGTGGGATTTTATCCCTCAAACATGAACGAGAGAATAAAAGTAACAACCTCTGATTAGCCTCTTTCCCCCCCACCCCTAATTCTATTTTAAGACTTAAGATGACTTTGGTTCTCAATTATGGCCTGAGGAACTATCACAAATAACATTATTCTCTAGCAAATACATTTCCTGTATGCTCATAACATTATTCTGTAATAAACATATTTCCTGTTACCCATTTTAAAACGCATCACCTTTCAGGTTTCCTGAGTCCTCATTCTGTATAGGAGCAGACAGCACACAAAAGTGAACCTTCATAGTTTTCACTATTTTCTGCTTTTCTGTTATGCTGCTTTCTCTGAATGTCTCCCTGTAAAATAAATAATCACAGGGTATTCAGCATAGCAGTGCCTCCCTCCCTTTAATCATATCTATCATTCAATTCCCAAACCACCCCCTTTCTCCAGTATCCACCTTTTTGAAAAAAGATCCCCCGGATATTTCATGCAAAGCTGCCTCATGACATTACATATGAGCACCATGCACAGTTCTGGAGAAATCAGCTCTGCAGAGAGCACTTTATCATCAAGCCCTTTAACCAGACTCTTAACTCTGACTCTGACAAATGGCTCCCTTCAAGCAGGAGCTGCAGTGTAGGCATCCAAGATACTGAGCAGTCCCTGGTGCTAACCAACTGCCCACAGGCGCTTCTCTGGTTTCTGTGAGCTCCATCTGGAGAACCCTGGCCAGGAGCCTGTCACTCTTGCTACATTACCAGCAGCTGGAAGAGTCTTTAGTATCTGCTGGGCAACTCTGCCACACAAGGATATCTTTCTGTGGGAGCAAATTTGTCCGCTCAGTTGCAGTGTTGTGCTGCAGAAGGGGCAGGGAAAGGTGGAAAGCAGACACACTTAAATTTCATTCCTACTTCCTTTGTTCATGCCTCTTTTTTTATTCTGGGACACTCTTTCCAGGATCTGTTATTTTGTAGGAACACCAGGTCTGTCTGAGAGGCTGCTGCTGTGTTCTCCAGACAGCATTAAGCACTCATTCTTTTGATCCATCTTTTCTCAGACATAAATCAGAACACTCTTATTTCCCTCCAGAGCTTTCCACTGCTTTTAATATATATTTAAAATAATATTTTAAAATGTTTCTTATAAAAATGTAAATTATTATTAAGGCTGGAAGGCTGAATGTTATGTTAACAAACCCCATGCAGACTAGGGAGAGTTTTGGAAGCACCAGGCATGGTAGTTGGTTTGAGGTAAACAGATAAAGGTAAACCAAGGCATAAAAAGAGCCTGCAGCCAGGTTGGTGAATATTAGAGAGCTCTGCTATTGTGCCCCACTTGGTCCCTGTGGACCATCCTTGTCTGGACACTGCCAAATTCCTGCTCCAAGGACTATTTAATACTGTGAAGGTGACTGACAAGATGAAAACAATGAAGGAACACTTACTGAGTGGATGTTGATTGTTTTCCTCTACTAATTTCTACCCTTGCAGTCTGTTTGCTTTGAAGCCTTATGGGTTCATGGCAGCATCCAGTTTTCACTGAGCCTCTTGGATTCTCTTGGGACAGTGTACGCTCTGTCTAGCACCTCTTCCAAAGAGTGGAACCCCACAGTGCAATTCCCCCAAGCTGTGAAAATAGCAATGAACTTTCCCAGCCTCTGCATGTGTTTCTTGGAGCTGCAGCCCTGATGGATGAGTCAGCTCTTTTGGGATGACATCGCAGCTGAAATAAGACCCAGACTTTGCAAAGAGAAATCCAAAGATCCTTTTGCACTCGCTTGCTCTGCAGGAACCATCTAAACAAATTAAAGATGTGAGTATCACACACTTCCTCCCCCCATGCTGATTACTCACCTCTCTGGGGAGCCCTGGCATTGTGTGGGGATCAAATCTCCTCTTTCCAAATCCTCCAGCTGTACCTTCACTAGCAGTGAAAGAAAGCTGGAGAACTTTGGAGTCAGAATGGAAGCTGGGAAATAATGCAGTCCTGGTGTGGGTGTGCTAAACCAGAGCAGGCTCCAGCACATTCACAACAAACTGCTGATCTGGCAACAAAACCCCTTCCCAGCTTTCTCAACTGTTTGATTCTCATAAGCTCTTGATGTTACTCCATGTGCCTCTGTAAAGACATAAAATATAGTGACTGCTACAAATGCAGCTGTAGGTATAGAGCCACAGCTCCCTAAAACAGCACGCTGAACTCTTCTCCAGTTAGTTGCACAATTTGTATCACTGGGATATTAGTGACACATAGTTTCTGTGTTTCAATTCATCCTTCCTGAGTATGAACACTGAACAGCAGGGTAACAAGACCAGCCCTTTAGGTGTAATGGTCGTTTGAGAAAATTACCTGCTTTGGGGTCTTGTTTAAAAATAAAAGGCTATCAAAAGGGCACTCTGTCTATACAGTAAGTTGCCTCAGATGTTTCCACAACAATTCCAAGTGCAGTGGAATGCAAGTTGTAGGTAAGATCAGTGTGGAAATATTTACTCTTGCCCTTTACTGGGACATGAGTGGCTTTGCACTGTTCTCAACACAGATGTTGAGATACCTTCCTTGGCTCTTGAAGTAATCAAAGAACTTTGATTTGCTGTAAGGAGGGTAGCTATGACTTCCTTTATGAAGTACCAAAGGCAGGAAACACTCACTCCTTACCCTGTAATCATTTTATCCCTCTTGGCTGATAGTCGTATGTTTTCCATATGTAGCTTTTTGATCAAATCTCAATCATTTAACAACCACTTCATATGTTGCAGAGACTGTAGAGCCCTCCTCTCTCTTCTCTGAAGATTCTACTTTCTATTACAAGTCCTTGCCTTGCACGTGTAGATCCCAAACATTTTGCAGTCAAAGGCCAGAGTAGTGAGACCTGGTAGATGAGAATTTTCCCAAGATCACAGCATGGCAGTGGAAGGAAGAAGCCTTCAAAGCATGCTTCCTAATGCCTTATAAATTCAATATGCAGAAGGATAGATCAATAGCCAAAGCTGTGATATAAAACGTGGTTACAAAGGCAATACTTGTCACAGCTGAAAACCATCTACCTTCAAGCTGTATGGCAAGTTCTGTGTCAGATTAGTGGGAACAGACCTGGGACACAGGGAAACAGTACTAGGGAGTCAGCCTAGGGGAATGGGCAGGAAATGGGGCTTGGGGACCCATGACAAACTCTCCTACTACAGTTGGCGGGTTTGGGGGAAGCTGCGTTCGTTGCTGGTGAGTCACATGCAGCTGGACGATGTGCATTTGGCTCCACCTATGGGAAGCAATAAAATACTACAATAACCCCAGAAACGCGTTGGTTTCAGAGTTCCAGTCCTGTGGCCAACCTTCCACTTTTCTCATAAACCACAAGGTATCTTTATAACTGCACTTTGGAACAGATGAGTTTGTAAACTGTGTTGCTTACTATGGTAAACACTTTTGTGCTCATGTGGATCACAACTTGGAAGCCACAGCCTTAAGTTAAAAACTTCTGTGTTCTTTGACAGAAGACAGTGTAATTATGAAGCCTCTGATTCTAGTCCACACACTTTTTATATGCACTTATCACTTCCCCAAACAATTTCTTGATCGTAAATTCTTGAGCTTGGTGTTTGCCAAAAGGACATACTTTAAATACTAAAGATATCAGTTGCTTTTGCACTCCTTTTCCTAATATGTTACTCTTTCTTTGAGCAGCCGAGAACACAAAATCCTCTTTTGTTGGAAATGACAGATAGGAAGGTAGATTGCTTGCCCAGCAACGCTCATATTAATAGAAATATGTCAGTGTTTACTAAACTAAAAATGTTGACCCACTTCAAAACATAAAATCCTTGTTAAGATGGGAAACACAATTGTCTGTACTGCTTTGAATACAGCCACAGAACTACATCAGTAAGATGTTTATGTCCTCTCCCAACATTCTCAAGAGACACTTGTACTGTGGGGACTGTAGGACAACAGTCAGCTGCTGATGTACAGGACATGGAAAATAAGAATGAAACCATGTAAAGGAACATGGTTAAATTTAAAAAGTGCAAATGACTGGCCTCTCTCGCGGCACTGAATTATGTCAGGAAATACCTCTGGTTGTCTCTTCTCTTGCTTGTCGGAACTTGATTAAAGGACCATCTCCTCTTAGTTTTACAACACAACCCCAAACTCAGCCATTGCCTTTAAAGCTCCCACAGGGGCTTCTAACATAGCAGGACTGCATGAGTGCCCCAGATGGCTGCAGCAGCTGCCTGCTCAGAGCTGGACCATGAGCAGAAGGGTGTCTTCATATTCCTTCACTCTCTATGATGAGACCCATCTTCAGGGTCTACAGCCCATGACTCCTCCTGTGTACTCAAATACAAGTCTGAACTTCAGTACTCGCATCTGCACCCTCCTAGTCCTTTCTCTGCCCATCCCTTTCAGGCACACCCTCCTTGTCAACCTCTGCCCTACAGTCTGAGAGGGAAGTGTAGGCTTTGGCTTGTGGCCACACACAGAAGCTGAGCTGATCAAGTGACTGACAGTGCTTGGTCTGGTGGAAGAGCTCATACAGGCAATTATGGGCCAGCAGAAACCATCTACATGCAAGTGCTCACCAGAGCTGCTGAGGGAGAAATGTCACAGGGGTGGCCTTCCCTTGGAGCCCAGATCAGTGCCTTGCAGGAACCTGGCCAGGACAGCCAATGTAAAGTCCCTGCCTAAACCCAGGGCTGGAAATGCCCCTATTTGGCCAAGTGCCTCTGGGAGGAGTTTTCCCAGGCCCTGGAAAAGCCCTGCACGCTGTTCCTTGTGAATGTACACACACACACACACACACACACATAAACACACACACACAACACACAGTTTGACCTGTGCAAACCAGTAGAAAGCCCGGTATCCTACATGTTAAGATACGTGTAACTAGTCAGAAGCCAAGTTACCAGAATTCATTACTTTCAAAAAAATTAAGATGGAATACTACTTAGCTGTGCCAACCCAGTTCTTTCTTCATCAGGAGACAATTTGTCCATCAGCCTAATGTCAAGACCATAAACATTATTAGGCATGTTCTGAGTTGTTGGGTCATTAAAGTTTCTTTAATAGCTTATGGTTTTAAGCAGAGTCATCTTTAGAGAGCTGAAGGCCATCCAGCCTTTAAGGATAAGCTTAGCATTGAGCCATTTTAAGAACTTTATCTTTATAAATAGTCTTAGGAACACCTTTTAGCTTTGTTCTCTTCTGATGTTTCCCCACCCTCTCTCCCGCCTTCTTCCTGCTTTTCTTTAAAGAGAAAGGAAATTCAAATGCAAATCTGAATGTAAGGCTAATTCAGTAATGACTATGACATAAGGTTAGGAAAATCAAATATTTCTGTGCAAGATTTCAAGCTTAGTTGGTCATGGTAGGCACCCAAAAGTAACTTGATTTTGTAATTATACAGTTGAGATCAGAATTAGTCTGCACTTAGAATTAGTCTACTGAATTCTGTTGTAATCTGCTCTACCTTACTAGTGTTTTATTTGTTCAGTGCAAATCTTCACCTAACATTAAGCCAAATGGAAGTTATTTGATGTACTTGATCTGCTGCCTTTACCAATATTGCATACTGGTCTTACACATCTGTTAATAAAATGTGAATTTAGTTCATTCATTATAAATCTTAAGGAAACTGAAAGCCACTGAAAATAACAAAGAAGCCTTTAAAACTAGAATTAAAAAATATAGCTTGCATGTAATAGATGTTCTTTTTATTATTCCTTGTGAAGATAGAAAGCTTTATGGGCAGGCAGATATCTTGGTTTCTGTTTTTCCCTACTGTATCTTTATCACAGTCTGTATATACCCTTGGAACTTTTAGAAAAATGTAGTACTAGATACTGAAAACAATAAGCATGTAAATCAGTAGAGATGTTAGCAAACCAATGAACCTAAGCACAGAAATGAAGGGAAAGACTTCCAACTCTTAGATGTTACTTGTTTGAAGGAAGATACAGCCTGGTGAGTAGGACTCTGGCTTGTGAATTGGAAACATGGGCATAGTTAAGAGATTTGCCATCAGTTTGTGGTAAACCCTTGGACACATAATCTCTCTGCCCGCATATAAACAGATGTAGTCACAAGTCTCCTAAGCAAATGATTTCATGAACAAGCCCTGCACCATTCTTGCTAAAAGCAGCAATATAAACAGCGGGTGTTCCTCATCCACTTGGAGCATTTCTCTGAGATCCCTAAAGAACTATTCTTAAAAATCATGAGAGAAAAGGAAGGTAAATATTCCTGACTTGTCATTAAACCTAAAACTCCCAGAATCACCATCATCCATGGGAACATTTCGTGTTTTTGACTTTACTCTTTCACTAAACTACCTCTGGAGGGCTAACCCTGTCAAAGAGCATGGAGAAGAATTACGTTACATCGAGATTTATGTGCATAGCCAAAGCTGAACTAGATCCCTGGGAATGAAAAGCAAAGAGCTGTAAATGTCAGGATTAGAATCTAGGGTGAGATAGTGGCTGACTGGCAGTAACTGCTTGGTTCTTCTTACAATTCTTATATCATCAAGCTTATCACGAATTTCATAGATTAATGGTACACTGCACATTTTTTCTTAACTACTTCACATACATTGCTTTGTAGCTATATCATGTCCTCTCGCTCTTTCACTACATGAGGGGATAAAGAAAGGCCAATCTTGTGTTCTTTATACCATTTATTATCTTATACCTTTCTCATGTCCGCTTCTTTTTGTTTTGAAAAGCAATCCTACTTTTTTCAAATTTTAAGTGAGACAATCCTTCACTGAGCATTGCAACAGCCTCTGTCATGACTCATGTCCTTAATGTCCTTTTAAGATACAATAACCAGGGGTGAGAAGAACGTTGCAGGTAGGTGTTCATCAACTATTTATAACAATACTTTAATAGTCCAACTATGATCCTCTGTCCTGCTCTTTACATATGGCATCATTCCTCTATTTTATTAATATTCTCACCCCAGTTAACCTAAGCTTTCATTAGACATTTCAGCCTTTTGTGATTTCTTTACACAGACAGCTTCATATTAAATCAATAAAAAACATCCTTTTCCAAGAAAATCCTGTGCAGAGGTTTCAGCCACTGGAGGTGAGAGGTCGGGCAGCGATGGCAACATGGCACAGGGCCTCTTCCCAGGTGGCAGGGTCTTCACCCTGTGCTATAGCTGGGGCCCACACAGAGGGCTAGGAGTTCATGACACTGGGCAGACCCGTCACGGGACTGGGGGAGGCCGGGTGAACCGGGGTACCGGGGATGCAGCCGCTGCCCTCGCCTCACCTCCGCTGCCCATGATGCGGGGCCTGGGGGGCCCAGCACTAGCCAGGCCTTCGCCATGCCACGCCGTGCCCACAGCGCCTTTGGACAACATAAGCGCTGAATAACAACGGCTTAAGCCCCGTAACACGGTGGTAAGCGCCGGCCTCCCCGCGCCAGGCGTGCCCCACGCACGCGTTGGCCACCCGGGCGTCGCTGCCCCTTTAAGGGCGAGGACCTGTCCACTCCCTGCCCCGGCCTCCCCCGGGGACGCCCCCCCCCCCCCCCCCCCCCG
>JANHGL010022516.1:46750-76122 GCA_024611195.1 Ceyx melanurus | reverse complement strand
GGCCTCCAGCCAGACTCTGCTCCACTGACCACAACTCTCTGAGCTCTGTCCTTTAGCCACTTCCCAATCCACCTCACACTGCACAATCACCCAATCCACGCTTCTTAAGCTTGGCTGTGAGGTTATGGATTTGCAGAATTACAAACCGTAAGAAAACAACTAGACTGGTAGACAACTAAACACTGGGTAGGTTGAGATTAAGATGCCAAATATTTGCTTTTACATTCACTACCTGATTGCAGGGACTCACAGGAGTTCCTAGACCTTATTTTTACTATTCTGTAGTTCCTTTTAGCTCTTCTTGTTTCTTGATGATCAGCTCAGCATTTGTCAGGCCTGTTGCCATCATGTTTGTTCTCTAGCTTCATGGTTGACTTTGTTCTTCTGTAAAACCTCACAAAGCTACAGTTATTTCAGTAATTCTTTTGGGTCAAAATGTAACCTTTTAGGCTTCTAAAAATATTAAACTGCCATTTTTGGAAGGAAGGTATAGTTAGCAATCAAAATATCACAGATTAATTTTAAAACTTCTCTAGCAGTCAGACTAGAAAAAGGTTAAATGACATAATTGCATAACTTTCTGTACTGTATTGTCAAAATTGCTGCAAATAAAGTAACTTTTTGGACAGGCTTTTGGATCGCTGTACAAAAAAATAAATATGATAGTTATTGGGGTAGTCATGCATTTTTTTGAAGAGGAAATAAATCTTTTTATTGGTTGCAGCAAAGACTTGACTGACTTAATTCCCATTGGATACATTATTGAACACTCCAGATGTGCAGAAAGCAGATATTCCCCAAATGTAAAAAAATTGGGCTTTTTTGGTTGATTTACAGTTGTTATTTGTGTTTGCACCATGTTTATTTTAGGTAGGAAGAGGCTTTATTCTTCTAAATGGAACTTTCTGCAGAGCTTTTTGTTTTCTCTTGCTCTACAGGGACACTAAATTTGAAAAGCATCATCGTTAGGTGTGTACTTGTAGGAGGACCAGAGTTTGAAACCAACTGTGTAGGATTTAATTTAATGAGACTCCAGGCATGGCTAATTATAAACTGTTGCTTGACAGTGGGAGTAAACATCCCATCCAAGCTGCCTAATGCAGAGGGATCTCAACTGAAAACCTCTGCCCTGGCTGAGGGGAGGAGTCCAGTTTTAAGTATGTTCTTCACTTGCCATGAGTGGTTTTCATGTTCCAGGTTCTACATTTAAGACCTTAGAAAGGCAGTTTTTAGCCTGCATGTTTTCACTCCCACAGGGGAATAGGAGCACGAGATACAGGAGTATAAAATCCAGTTTCTGCTGCAATTTGGAGAAACTAATTTTCACCTGATTGCCCAAGAGTCTGTGTCCTAGGGGATACCAGTACCCTCATCCCCCAAGAGGGCTGCAAACCTCATTCAAACTCTACAGAGATGAGAGGCCTCTTTGAACTCAGGATTTTTACAGATTTCACGAAAATGAGCATTTAGGCAGTAGAACAAATCAAAGTTGGGCAATCACCAAATGTACGAAATTTACCAAGAGTAAATGCCAGATTCCATGTCAGGGATGAGAGAATTCTGGTTATATGTACAAACTGGGGCACTAGAGGCTGGAGAGCAGATCCACAGAAAGAGATCTAGGGATTTGGGGTTATGGCAACTCAAACATGAGTCAACAGTGTGCCCTGGAAACTAAAAGGGCCAGCGGTGTCCTGGGCTGCATCAAACACAGCATAGCCAGTTTATTGAGCAGCAGCTACAGTCAGTTGGTTTGTTCAGCTTGGAGAAGGCTGAGGTGAGACCTCATCACCATCTACAACCTCCTCAAGGGGGGCAGCAGAGGGGAAGGTGCTGATCTCTCTCTGGTGCCCAGTGACAGGATGTGAAGAGATGGAATGAAGCTGCATCAGGGGAAGCTCAGAAGGAACATCAGGAAAAGGCTCTTCACTGAGAGAGTGGTCAGTCACTGCAACAGGCAGTTGTCATGTCATCAGGCCTGTCAGAGTTCAAGGACCATCTGGATGAAGCTCTGAGTTTCAGGTAGTCCAGCAAGGAGTAGGACTTAATGAGCTTTATGGGTTCTTTCCAACTGGAAATATTTAGTGATTGTGTGATTGTAAGTTAGTTGGCCATTGACAGATGGTAACATCCAGCGGTGGGATGGGGACAAGCTGACCACTGCCACATGGTCTGTAGGCATACAGCTGGTCAGCATGCAGGGGCTGTGGCACCCTGTGGTGTGCAGGGTACTGGTGAGGGAGGGAGTGGAGGAAGGAAAGGAGGGAAGGAAAGGGGAGCACCAGGATTTTTAGGAAGACAAAACTCAGTCTGTTGCACAAGCAGGAAGTTACGTTTGGTGATTCATCACAAGTTTCCTTTCTTGGTGTGTTGCCATACAAGTGACTCATGGAGGAACTTTCCAAAGCCCACATTAGCTTCTGCAGTGGAATGTAAATAGGAATAATCTAATAATGTAATAGTAGGTATCTGAGAGTGGTGATGGGTCTTTGCAAAGGACTTCTATTTGCATAGTTACCTCTTAAAAACCCTCTAGCTCATTAGCTTTTCTAAAGCTTATGTTTGCTTTTTTGTTTTATCTGCTGTTTTTTCCCCATCTGACACAAACTGTGCAGATTATTGGGAACACCTTGCTGAATATCTGCCTCTTGAGATCGTAGTATTATATATTGGAGACATGGAAGGAAAATAGTATAGACAGTTCTGAAATGCTCTGGAATCTTCTTACGTCCCTAGGGGCAAGAAATACCTACTGTATTTTGCTCTATATGCAATATAATATCTGCTTCATTTGCACTTATCTTTGCTTAGACTAAGAAAATTCTCATAAGCTCAGCTACTCTGGGTGCTCCTTAAACCTGTAGGGAGCGCAGCATTTTCTTGCTGACTTCTTGGATCCTGCTACTACCTTTATTCTGTCTAGTTCTGTAGTTTTCTCTCTGCTGTCTGATTGTTTCTTCCTTGGAACAAGATGAATCCCTGGTACTGAGCCTCTCTGAGGCTAAGAAATTGAACTTTTGGTTTCACTGGACCCACCCATACTAAAAGTTAAGTGAGTACAGTTGTAAAAGCAAGTGCTTTAAAGACATAGGAAATTTTGTCATGAACATTGGGGAAACACCCATTCTTTTCTAGGAAAGCAGAATGCCAGCACTGCAGAATGCATTTTATCATAATGAGTTTTGTAAGCTAGGTTTTGCCATTTTCTGTTACTTTCTTTTGAGACAATGTGTTTGAAGAGCCTGACATCTGTCTTGCTGCATGCTTGGAAAACAGAACTGTAATTGCAAAATAGTAATTCCAGTCAATATAGAATTTTTTTTTTTCTTTTATTAACTCTCAAATTTGTTTGTTGCTTTCTCAGAGTATTTCTTATGTGAGACTGGCAATCAGCAGTTTCATCCTAAATTTTTTCTCCATGAAAACCAGGTGTGAGAACAACTCCTTAAAATAGCAATGTCCAATGTCACTGAATGCACTCTGCACTAGTTTTTTTCCTCTTGAAAGAAACTGCAGCTGAAACCATTCAGAGTTCTCAGACTGTTTCCTTGTGGCAGTGGGAGACTCTTCATATAGCCTCTTTTCTACTCCAGCTAAAAAACAAAAAAAAAGTGTGTATGTATTTGAGAAAACAAACAGACCAGAATTCAAGTTTGAGGAACAGCTATGCAAACACCTGTTTAAATTTCTCTTGAGTGTTTTGACCTTTTTTTGCCTGTTAATAGGAGATTTCTTGATGTAGTCTAAACCAAGGGGTAACTTCAGAGGTAACTGAGATTTGAATCTTAGCAACTGCTCATTTTATTGAGGTTTTAAAGATTGTATTGGAAAATGATGTGGGCTTCAGATAATAACCTGAAAATATTTTGCATTCTGTGAAGCAGCTTTTCATGAGCTAAGTATCTAAAAGAGTTTATGATCTCCACCTGGAGTGAAGTGTTCAGTCTTTATTCCTCTTTTCAGACTTCGGAGTAGCCAGTTCTGTCTCCTCTTCTGTAGCTATATTCTTAGAGGCAAGGCCAGACACATAAATGCTTTATGTGTTTTATCTTCTGAAATAAAGTAGCTCTGGCTGGAATTCAGTTTTTCGCTGTCTGGATTGATACTCAGTAGGTAGAAGTTTTTCGGATTCTTTGGAGCTGGAGTGGTCTATTTAGATGTCTTTTTCTTCAACAGCTGGTAGCTATTTTCGTGCCATTTTCTTTTTCCATGCTTCAGTGAAAGTAGGAATGCTGAACTATCAGAAATATCCCATGCAGTTGTTTTAGCTGTCCATTTATCTTACGAGCCTCTGCTGATGAGATCACACTACTCTGCTCATGCTGTGAAACGAGTTTGCATCATGAGTATATTGAGTTAGCGTGTTAGCTGCTGGCTGGGCAAGCAGCGTTAGCTCTAGTAACTGACCTGATACAGCAAGATAGAGTGTTCTTTTCCTAAGGGCTGAAAATGAAATGCAATCTGTCTGGAGTGGTGTGTTGGCTTTGTGTGGCAGTTTTGTTAGCAGGGGAGGGGCTACAGAGGTGGCTTCTGTGAGAAGCTGCTGGAAGCTCCCGTGGCTCCAAATCGGACCCATGTCTGGCCAAGGCTGAACCTTGGTGGTAACTTCTCTGTGATAAACTATTTAAGAAGGGAAAAAAAAACCCACTTCTGGAAAACCTGCAGCAGGGAGAGGAGTGGGATGTGAGGGAAACATGCAGGCACCAAGGTAATTGAAGAAGGATTGTAGAGGTGTGCCAGAGCAGAGCTTCCCTTGCGCCCATGGTGAGATGGCAGGCTGAGCCCTGCAGCCCATGGAGGTTAATGGTGGAGCAGATGCTCACCTGCAGCCCAAGGAGAACCCTATACTGGAGCAAATGTGTGCACCTGAAGGAGGCTGTGACCCAGTGGGAAGCCTGCACTGGAGTAGTATGTTTCTGAAGGATCACACTGTATGGAAGGGACCCATGCTTGACGTGGTGCCTTGTGAAGCACTGCAGCCCCATGGGAAAGACTCATGTTGGAGGAGTTCATGGAGGACTGTCTCCCATGGCAGGGACCCCGCCCTGGAGCAGGGAAAGAGTGCAAGGAGTGCTCCCCCTGAGGAGGAAGGAGCAGCAGAGACAGTGTGATGAACTGACCACAATCCCCATTCCCCATCCCCCTGCAATGCTAAGGGGAGAGGAGGTACAGAAATTAAGGGTGAGGTTGAGCCTGAGAGGAAGTTGTTTCTTAAAACTCAAGTTTATTTCTCATTATCCTACTCTGTTTTGATTGATAACAAATCTAATTGTTTTTTCTTTTCCCAAGTGAAGTGATTTTTGCCCATGACTGTAATTGCCAAGTGATTCCTCCCTATCCTTGTCTTGACCCACAGATCTTTCATTATGTTTTCTCCCCATCCCATCGGGGGGGAAGGAGTCAGTAAGCGTGGTGATTAGTTGCTGTCTGGGTATAAACCATGACAAGTGAACAGCCCATAGTGGTGACAGTCTTTTAGGAAGTTGAAGAGACTGCTCAAGATTATGTTAGTAACATAACCACCTTCATACCATTAACCTTTGCTAAGAGCAAATAAAAGTCTTTTAAACCCATCAAAATTAATTTTTGATGTCAAGGTATTAAATCCATTACCCAATTATATAAGTTTCATACTGGCCTTTGAGGTCCATGGCTCTTTTTCATATCTGAATCTTGTAAATTCTTGTACCCCTGTTCATTTTTATGTTTCAGAGGAAGGAAGACTGGGAAAGAATATGTTATGGATGACACTAAGAATGTATGCAATAGCCATGGCAAGAATAAAGGATTAAGTGCATTATATTGACTGTAGGAATATATGTTCCTTTCTATAGAGACAATTTGTAGTGCTATTCCTGTTTTTTGGTTTTTGGTTTTTTGAAGAGATGTATGGATAGTGGTTTGGACAAATAGAGAAGAACATCTGTCTTCAGCCCTGACTCCAAATATTCTTCTCATCTGACACAGAAAGCAGAAAACATACTTCTAGATAGATCAAAAACATGTTTATGACTAATAAGTGTTGGTTTTGAGTATGAAAAATGTTTTCTTACTGTTGTTTTTTTCTTCTACAGGCGATACTGATTACTTCAGCTTAGAAGATGCATTGGGTAATTACTACACTTCTGCAAATTTTGTGAACCAAGAGGGAAAATAGTAGCTGCTGTTTTGACTTACTTGTTTCCAAGTATCATTGCATGACCAAGCATGACACTTTCCCCACATACTGTTTGCTTAAACCTCAGTGGAATGATTCAACTATGGGTATGTCAAAATGTTGAACCACACAGAACTGAAATTTGTCTTTGATCTTCCTTGACAGAGCCTACAAAGAAGCCTCCTCCACCTCCAAAGACACCACCATCAGATTCTGGTGAGATCTAATTGGATTGTTTGAGAGCCTGAATTTTCATTTTAGTGGCAGACAGAGTTGTGGTATTTCTATAAAAGAAAGCAGTTCCCTACTAGCAAGAAAAATTTGAAATTTTGGTGTCTTCTGCTAGTGCTTTCACAAATTTACATTTCTACTTCAAAACCTTAAAGACCCTGTGAGAATATTTCCTGTTGCCTTTTGGTCTGCATGTTTGGAGCTTGCTCACCTTGATCTGGCCCTTGCCATGCACCATGATCACAAAAACAACACGTAGTTTCTCAGATAATACCTGGTAACTTCATGGTGGTTTTCCATAGGCCAGTGTTGAATGAATGTGCCATTATATTCTTAGTGAAAACATTGTGAGGTGCATTTTCTGTAAAAATAGTCTAAAAGTAGTTCCATTTTGATATTACATTTAAAATTTCCATTGTTTCTTCTTTGTAGGCTTTGACTTAGAAGATGCTCTTCAACCTGGTGAGTATCATGTTTTCCCAGATACTGCTCAGTGGCACTTGGTGCAAGGCCTATCCATCCTTTATTATCTATATGTATTAAGGGCGCTGAGTTGATAAGGTAATAGACTGCAGATAGAAATAATTGAAGTCTACTTTTGTTTACTCACCTTCATTTTTAGAGTTTTGAATCACAAAACCTGTTTGTATTTCACTCATTTCTTAGCCAAGCGCTACTTGTTTCATTGCTGTGTCTTCACTAGATGGCACTAATTCTTAATGGAAGTAGTTTTCAAATCTAAAGTAATCTCTTCCTTTCCAGGAAATACTTTTCTTAGCACAAGGTAACATTGACCTGTTTGAAATAATATGAGGGAAGTCACCCCTTCTAATGTGCTTCAGCTCTGCAGTGTGGGTAGCAGCAGAAGTTGCAGTATTGTTTTCACTCGGCCAGTAAAAGATGCATCCAGTTAGGCAGCTAATAATGCATAGTAGCTTTTCTGAGTACCATCACTACACTGTTGCAGTGGAGACAGCTTTCCCAACAGGGGGTATACTGTTGTAGGACACTAGCATTGTTTGCTGCTCTGTTTGATTTAGCCCCTTGAAATTTTCTCACTCTTACATCAGTCTGTTTCCAGTTGCTGACATTTTTGAAAGCAGAATTGGCTAATTGAAAAACATTTGGCTGAATTAATCAGATGGTTCAGGTGATTGAAGAGAGATCTTTTATAAGATGGCAAGCCTAAGTTGAGGTCCAAGAATTGTGCTCTGGAGGTGCCTGCCTCTTTACTCTGAATATGCAGAGAGCCTAAGAAGACCTGGTCTGACTTGTGCTAGAGCTGGAAGGAATCAAGACTATGCAATGTCAAGAAGAAGTAACATACAGGAGAAATGGGCTGCTGGATTGGTTGAAATCACAGTTCTAGAAAAGCACTGCTGGTGTGTTAGTTTGCATCTGGGCAACAAAGACTGTGATCAAAGAGTACAGACATAATTCATTACTAAGATCTCATAGTGTCCTATTTGGTGTCAAGATAAATGATTTATCAATGGATGTGTCATTGTGGGGACCATATTTATAGTTCTATTGTGTGAATCTTGCTTTTTGTTTGTTTGTTTGTTTTGTTTTGTTTTACTACTGGTTAAAATCTAGTAGTTTTCAAAGAGGATCCAACCAAGGATCTGGTAGAAATCAAATGCACAAAGTGAAGTGCTACTTAGTGAGCTCTTCTGTCTATGTTCCTTATAGCAAGGGTCTGACATACAGGCTAATATAAGTGGAAACACTGTTAGTTGTATTAAAGTACAGCACGTAAGTTAAAATAAACAAATAGAGCATTAGCTAGTTAATGAAAGGCCAGGAAAAAGACATGGACAAGATTTGATAACACTTTTTAGCTTGGATAGTCTTTCAGAGTCACTGTATGCTCTGTAGCAGTACACTAGTACTTTTGCTGACTTTAACTCTGTTTGTCTACAGATGACCCCAAGCCACATCCCTCTGCAAATCCTAAAAGCCCTGGTAAGTCTGACCTAACAGGATTTTCTGAACACTAGAACAGTTTTTGTTAGTTTTTCCTAGTACTTTTCAAAGTTATTGTGTTGTAGTCCACGTTTGATATTGTAACCTTTTTTTTTTAATTTGTTGTTGTTTTTGTTTTGTTTGTTTGCTTGTTTTTTTTAAATCTCACTTTTCTGTACAGGTAACCCCAGGCAAGGTTCACCTACAAATCCTAAAGACACTGGTAAGGTTTTACCACAAACTCCTGAATCATGGCAGAAATTTAACTGCAGTAGTAAACCCAATAATAATTGTTTATCAGCTGCAGTGTATGTCAGGCATTGCACTGGATAAATGCTGAGGATTGAGGAAAAAATGTATTTCAAATAGTATTTGCAGAAATCTTGAAATTCCATAACAAAGTTATTGAGTCACTTTCATTCAAAAGTGGGGTAGTGTGGGGAGGAGGAAGAATGGGACAGAGTGTTTGTCCCAGGGGCACAAAAACTAAAGATTCATTAGCCAGTAGAGGAAAGGAAAGCTGAGGCCTCAAGAGGTAGGGTCCAGTGGAAATGGAGAGGGACAGGTTCAATGCCCTGCAATAAATCAGAGAAGGGAATTACATTTGGAGTTTCCCATTGTCATGCAATACTTCAGCCACTGGACTGTGGCATGTTGGACTTCTTTTTTTCTTTTCTTTTCTCTTGCTACAGTGTTGTGCAGATTCAAAAGATGGGTTATGACCTAGAAACTCAGCTCTAAACAAACATTCACAGCTTCAGCCTTTAAAAGAAATGGTCCTTTTCTGTTCATGTCCTTTTTCTGTTTTACCAGGATAGTGAGACTTGGGCTGTTTGGTTAAGTAGCTTATAGGGCTTTTTACTTGCTTAGCCCATTACTTGTGTAGTACTGCCTGCTTTTGGGCACTGTCTTCTCTCAGTTGTTCAGGAATTGCAGAGGCTGCAGTGTTGCTATCAAACTGTATAGTGCCAGGCTGAAGGGACTTGAGATTGGAAGGGCTTGTGAAACATGAACTCATCTGAATAATCTAGAGAAAACTTCCATATCTTTATGTGCCTTGAGGTGTCTTCACTGAACTTAAAACATCTAAGGTAATACTATTTTTATGTTTTATAGGCATGTTTGATGATTCAGATCTAACAGATGGCAATTTACCAAAAGGAGGAGGTGATGGTAGTGGGAGCAATGGTAAGATAGTAGGTGGTTTTTCATATTTATCCTATGACTACCCAAGCTGGTTAATGGGGTCTAATTTTAACACCTTTGGTTCTGTTATCAGCAACTTATAAGAGTATACCTTCTAGTTTAAAAGCAATGTGTTCTCTGTCTGCCAAAAAAAATCCAGAGGAGGTAAAACTGGTCTAGAGGCAAAACCTTTGATGATTTTTACTGTTGTGCTAAGAAAGATGGGTTTTAAAACTGAGATGTGAATGTGGTACATATTTCCAAATTCATCATGAATATAGTTCTTAAAGACATCCAGGTGTTATTTTCAGATCTTCTGTGAAGTACTCTCCTTCTTGTGGTTAGAAAGCCTAGGTGTGGGTCAGAAGAGGATCTGCCTTGTGTTCTCAAAGGTTTCATCACAGGAATGAATTGATCCCTAGGCTTCCAAATGATGTACGGTAGATCTACTTTGTATAAAATCCATTTTACCAAGCAGTATAAAAACCATTTTTTAGTTTAGCAAACTCTTTTGAGTAATGTGACGTGAAATAGTTACAGTGCAGCTCAGTACAGGGAAGGGCATTGAGACCAAGCTACAGTAATGGTCACCATTAGGTTGGGTTTAGTCCCTGTGTGCATTACTGTAACGTTATGATTTCCAGATCAGAGTTAGCTTATGTATCTTGATGTGTTGAGGCATGCTGCTGGTTATGCACTTCTTCAGAACACTGTTCTAGACAGAGATTGCTGCTGTTAATTTTTTAGGAAGCTTTCACCTTCTAAGGTTCCTTTGGGGCAGTAACTTGAAAACTGGTAGGGGCATGAAGCACCTGTTGAGACTTGTGTGGTGTTTTCCTCTGCACAGGTTCCTCCAATGGTACGTTACATTGAGTTAACACTGTATGGATGTAATGGATGGCTTGTAATTTTGCATGATTAATTGGCAAAAAGGTGGTCAATGATATGATTGTTCTTTAGACATGCAAAATCTAAACCTTTTGTTCATTTTTACAGAACGAAAAAACCCAAGTCCAAACAATGTGGAAGAATCTGAGGGTAAAATACATTTATGTATATGATGGTGTTTGCATGTCTGAAGCTTGCTTTGTGGGTTTTATTGTATTGCTAATATTCTGCTAGAATATCCACTGCAGGTAGTGCATTTTCGCTTTAAAACTTTTGAGGAATCTACAATTCTTACTTTTGTATTTCTTTAAAGTCTTCCATGTTGGAAGTGATTCAAAAGTCTTAAAGTCTCAGGGATTCCAGGTGTGTGACTTAGATTTGATTATGAAAGAGTAGCTTAGTGGAACTTACAATAGGCATGTGCATGTTTAAGTCACTTGACAATAGTAATTGCTAAGAAATCAGATTAGAGGATTCACTTTTCATTATTGACAAAGAAAGAGTTGATTACTACAGTTTTATACAGTAATTGCAATTAATTGTTTTTGAGAAACGTTCACAGGGTTTACATGGAGACAATGCAAATTTGACATTGTTTTCAGTTCTGAGAAATGTATAAAAATATGCCTTTTTTTTTTTTTTTCAGGTTCTCAGGGAGCAATAGCTGGAATTGTAAGTGCTGTGCTTGCTACTGTAGTTGGAGCAGTATCTAGTTTCATTGCTTACCAGAAGAAGAAGCTCTGTTTCAAACAAAGCGGTAAGAATTCTACATTTGTTTTGTTTCTTACTGTCTATAATGAGATGTGATTTTGTATTTATATTGGGGCTACACATAAAGTTATTTTAATAGCACACTGAATTTGTGTTCATAGGGAGTAACCTCTCTTGCTCACCTAAAATAGTGTGTCTGAAGAATGCCTCACACAAAATTTAGACTCTCAGAAGCAGACAGACTTAAGGGCTTGCACTTCTTAAAATAAAAGCAGTTACTGCTAAAGAGTAAGCAGGAAAGACTGCAAGAAAACATTTCTTTAAGGAAAAGTGAGAGGAGGCTGAGGATTAGAGACTGTTTGCATGCTGAAAAATACTTAGTTATTTCTAATTTTGTAAATCTTGCCTTTGTGTCTTTACAAGATGCTTGCCTGCATACTAGTTTTCTGACAACTACCCACATGTTCCTCCCCAGATGATTCTTTGTTCTGAAGTAATCTATTGGTTGCTCTCTGCTTCCTTTTCACCTAAACAAGATATAACTTGAATCTTTGGGAGTACTGTGGGTGATAGGTGGGGCAGAAGCTTTGTTTTTTTCCTTTCTGGTCTTTCTGATTGCTTGTTGAAGGGAGATGGTAGAGCAGCTAACCAGCCAGGCACTGCCACTTTGTAGTTTGGGAAGTTTGGACAGTGAGTAATGTGTACCATTTATATTAAAATTACCAGGCAGGCAACACAGGGGCAACTCAACTACTGTTGGTGGTCCAAGTTCTCTAGTGCTTTTTTTTTTTTTTTCTCTCAAATGATCTCTATTAATCAACAGCCTCTAAGATCAGAGAATTTGGATGCTAAACATCTGTTTCCTTCCCAGCAGATGAAGAGAATGTGAATATGGACAGCCATCGGGGAGCACAGTCTGAGCCACCTGGTAAGAGAAGAATCTAAATGGAAGATCAGCTTTTTGGTGGGATTCTTACTAAATGAACTTTATTAACATCTAACATAGCAGAGAAAATTATGCTGGTTTATTTGAAAAAAAAAAAAGTTTGTGACTACCATGACAACTAACTTAGAACTGAATCAAGATTTCAGTTCTGATAGTATGGCCACTCTTCTCCAGTTTTTTACTGTTTGAACAAATTGGTTTATTACCTTGAGAAGTCCTTGAAAGGAGCTTAGAGAAAGTAAACAATCAATTTTTCTCTGTAAAAGTATTAAAGACAATTTCAAAAACATACTTTTGCTCCTTTACTGTAATACATAACTGCAATTAGCTGACATCTATTTTATTAACATGTTGTATCTGATGGGAATCTGATACAGAGCTCTGCAAGAATGTACACTAAAAAAATGTTAATATTGTTTGGGCAGAGATTAAACTATTGGAGGCAAGGAGGACTGAACTTACTAGTGTGTTGTAACTAGAACGTTCTCTCTGAACAGAGAATGATTCTTGTGTGGAAGAATAATCAAATAATAAATCTTTATACAACAATGACAGGTGTGAAAGGATTTCTTAAAGCAATAAAAACCCTAACAACCTCAGCCTTCCAGGTATGGGTGTCTAGGGGTGATGGAACAGGTGATTGACTATAGGAAAACCAGATAGATCTGGAGGAAACAGTATAGGTGAAAACTTGGCCTTCTAGCTGATGTGACCAGTCAACACAGGAAGCAGCAGTACAACCTCATGCTGTAGTTTGTTGAGTGTCTTTGAAAATCTGAATATTAAAATCTCAAAGCAGTATAAATTTGCAATATATTCTTCAGCATACTTAATCTAAAGCCTGCAGAACTACTTCTCGGGTTTTTTTTCATAATAAAAAAAAATGAAACCAAAACAAAAAACCTTATTTCTCTCAGGTGTGCCATTAGTTTGTTAAAAACATCCATATGGCTCATGAAACTCCTGATATGCATTTTTTCTTTAAGCTCTTAAATATATAAAACTCTCAAGTAGTAAACATTTTTTGTGACTGGCTGTTGAAGTCAGGACTGGAAATAGGCAGGTATCCTATGTTCAGCTGTGCTGTGTTGAATCAAGCAGTGTTGTTCAAAGACCTCTATGAGAAGCAGTTAACATGTAAGTGGGGAGTCAGAATGTACTAAAATTTTGGCCAAAATTCACCAGAACACAGATGTGAAACACATCAGACAATGCATCCTTTGTTTTAACCTGTAAAGTCAAAGTGGGGATGTTATCCCTACTCCTGCCTCCATCTGACATCATATTACATCCCAAATTTCATGCCTTTAGTATATTTTACAGTCAAGCATGAGCATGTTTGGAGCTAAGAAGCTGGGCAGCCGTGGTCAGCATGGTGCTACTCCTGATGTAAGTTCTAGGAGTCAGCAGACATTAGCTCAGCTTTTGCTAATAGAGCATTGCCGTACCTACAGGGCTTCTAGTTAGAAGCAGCCTTACATTAAGCTGGGTCAGATGGCATGGCAGAACAGGTTTGTGGTTTTAAAATTTTATGGAGACTTACTTTTGACTTCCTGAAAAGGTAGATAACCTAGGCTAGTGTTTTCTTTCAACAACCCACTTTTTGAATCAGTTATGCAGACTGAACTCCTTTCTTTTGCATCTAAAAAATGGCAAGTCTGAAACTGCACGTTGAGTGTAAGTATCTACTCTAAGTGTAGACAGCTACACAATCTAGTAGGATGTGGTCGAGGGAGAAATGTTGGGTATAATATCCCTTAGGATTGCAGGGCACTGGCTTCACAGAATCAAGCCTCTGCTTACCTGAATTGATCCCAAAGTTTCAAATGCCTACTGAAAACTCTGTTGTACACATATACTGGTACATAGCATGCATCCCAAGTTATATATTACTAACTTACTGTACTAACCTTGAGTTTTTTGTCACTTTTTAGTTCAGCGTACACTCCTGGAGAACTGAATTAAAGAAAACATGAAGAAGAGCAGATCATTGAAACTGGACAGAGAGACTGCATTCTGCCTGAAATAAAAATAAATAGGAAACAAACAAACAAAAAAAAGCATAATGTAAACAGCAGAGTCTGAAGTTGCATTAGAAGACAGCTCTTGTTTGAAAGACATCTGGGAATGTGACTTAGACCTGAGTCCTTCTGTATGGTTATCCCTGTGAAGCATTGTTGCACACCAATATATGGCCTTAATGACAGTAATGTAGAAGTATGTTGTGCCTTTACATTCTTCCCTTCCCTCCTGTGACAAGTGGGTGTGTCTCAAGTGCATTCAGTATGTTTAACTTTTCCTTACCTCTCCAAAAACAAGAAGCAATTAGTGTTTGGTTATGCCCTTGCTTTCAGGCAGTGCAAACTTTTTTTTTTTTTTTTTTTTTTTTTAATACACATTTGTAATGTATGCAAGTGAGCGAATCAGCCAAACTACTTGGTGTATGCTGTGGGCACCTGAAGGCAAATGGCTCTCACCGTGTTTGGATAATGAATCTGGGTGTGGGTGCTACTGCTACAATCTGTGTAGCTGCCTGGGTCAGCCACCAGGGAAGAGATACTCGAGCATCCAGGAAAAAAAAGTTGATAGTTTTGTGTTTGCATTTTTTTTGTTGCATCTGTCTGGTACAGACTGTGAATGCCCGAACTAGTGCACACTGACCCTTCAACCCTTTTTAGCTCTTCCTGCTTAGCAAGTATTGAGCTGGTCAGGTGTGGAAAAGCCTGATTTGCAATTTGGAATCGTAACTGGATTTTGTGCATCTGGTGTGATGGGTGTTTGGCAGTCAGATGACCAGTTGTGGCTGAAGCACTGAGGAGTGGGGTAACATCTCCAGGCTTCCATAACTAAAATGTGTAACAGAAAATACACGTTGAGTTCAGAAGTTTTATCATGTGCACTTAAAAGACAGAAACAGTACTACAGTTGAAAAGCACATAATAGCAAGACTGACCAGAACAACCCAGCCTCACTCCACAGGCGTCCACTGAACAGTGTAAATAGCATACATATGAGGAATGCTTTTGGACACATGAAGGATTGCCATTGGCATGAGGACCTGTAATTGCATCCTCAACTGAAAGCACTTGTGAGCTTTGCTGTGGCTCTTTGAAAGCCACAGGAAGGTTTCAGGGATCTGTGAGAACATGAAAAACTGCAGTTCATAACAGTTGAAGGACTAAGTCTGTAATAATAACTAGTTCTGTCTGGAAGGAATAGTCTGACCAGTTCTGTTGGCTTTCATTCTAATTGTTTCAAATTTTCATGCAGTTTTAAAATATGTGTCTTACTAATGTGCTTCAGCCACCCAGCAAAGTTCTAAAGAAAGATGACATTTTATGGAACATCTTAAGAAGTCATTATTAATTTGGATATTAAACATGTAAATATATCTGTGCATTCAGATATGAATGTATGCCAGGGATAATTCATTTAAGAATTTCTTGTACATGTTTCTTAGCTTGCAACAAAGCTTTACACAGATTTTCATGTTTTGTTACAAAATTAATTTGTAAGACTTTTTTTGCACCACTTCTGCTTTTGGTATATAAGTGCTAAAACCCTTAAGTGTGTTTGAGGGTGGAAAAGTGATTATATAAACATTTTGATCTATGTAAATACAAAGAAATGAAATGTACCACTTACTTGCATGAATAGGTATCTTATATCAATGTCAAGAGAAAACGGAAAATAGCCAGCAGTTGTTAGGGATAGAACGGTGGGGGAAGCTCAAACTAGCTTTTAGCTAACCAGACTCTGGAATCTTTCTTCAGCTTTTACAAGCCTAAAATTTACTTATTAAACTCTCTTATCAACATTGTGATTTTTCCAAGAATAAATTTAAAACAACAACAACAAAAGATAAAATGTTTATGTATTTTCCTTCTTAGTAACTCTAGAAGTACAGAAGTTCTGATGCTCTCCCAGAGAAACAGTTTTCAAATGGAGTTTGTCTTCCTGCTCCATCAGCAGTTCAGGTTTATTCCTTACAGACAATCATTTTAGAAGGAAGTTGTCCAGTAGCAACAAAATGGTGAGCTGTTTTCACAGGGTCCTTACCAGTGTAAAGTGCAGAGAAGACCTCCATCTCTGTGAAGAACAGGCAAGGCTTTTGAAGAACACCTAGATTTCATTAACACAGAATCTACTGGAAATACGCACAGCAATTGAAGGCTTAGTGTGGATAAAATTCACAGTGTTTTGTCTTGACTGATACTCATCCAGCTGTCATTGCAGCCTTTAGGTGTAGATAGTTGTGCAGTGGCACATGCTACTGTCTCACCTTCTGATGTGAGAGGACCATAAATAAGATGGCCAAATGACTAAATAGTAACAAATTCACTGTTTTTTCTCAGTCTAAACAGGCATGAAATTTGGGCAAAGCTATGCTCCACAAAACAGACAAACCTAAAGATGATGTTTGGAGGGTATTGCTGTTGTAATGCTAATTTCAGCAGCTCTCATCTCCAGCTTTGTTCATGTATGGTTTCACATGCTGGAGTAGTTAAATAGGAAAGAGTGGCTGCTGCCACCTAAGAAGAAGAGGTAAAAGAGAAATTGAAATTTCAGGCTGTTCTTCTATGATGAGCAAGAAACTGCCAATTTATGGATTTCTGTTATTTATCTGTGAATAAAAGGTAGCAGTATAGGGTTTTTAAAGTCTCTAGAGAAGGAGACTTTCAAAACCTGTCTGGATGTGTTCCTGTGTGACATGCTACAGTGATTGTGCTTTTGGCAGGGGTGTTGGACTTGGTGATCTCCAACCTTTCCAACCCCTAACATTCTATGATTCTATGATTCACTTATTTTTCAGTTATCAGTTCCCATTGCCTTACTACCCATCGAGACACTGATCTTGTGCCTTCCTAGCTCAGCTACTTTTGCTTTGCATAACTACCCAAAATCATTGGGTCAAAAAACATCAGCAATTATTCTTTGTCCTATTCAAGTAGTTTTATAGTTACCTCCCATAGATCAGCTGCTGCCCTTCATGGCCTTAGGGGCTATCAGTGACATTCTGATCCCAATTTGGCAATTTATGCTCTAGTTTCTATACAGGTTTTAATCAGACTGTGCAGCGGGAAGAAAAATTAGTGTCCTTTCTGGGCCCAAACTGCAAGTTCACTCCTGGTGAGGTACCTGCACCATTAAGCTGAGTTCAAATGGATGGCAGCAAAGAGCTCTGTCCTGGTCCTGTGACTCACCCTTCTCTTCTGTTTTTTCTCCAGACTACCTTCTTTGAGGAGGAAGAGTTATCTTCAGTAATAGGAGGAAAAAAGCAAAGCAGGGTTTTCTTTTTGTAGAATAGTATGTCACTTGAGCTCCTGCAAGGGAGCTGAGGTGGCAGTTTAGTTCATCCCATCAGTGAAAGGACTGACTGAAAAATGTTTTGACACTTTTCAAATGCAATGTCTATTTCAAATATTTACCCAAACAAATTCATTGGGCTGTGGAAATGAAAGCAGGTGATTCTTAAGCATAAAATTTTCCAGCTTTTTACTGTATCTCCTATTCATGCTCAATTCATTTTCTGTGCCAAAATTTGAATGCTAAGGAAAACTTTTTAGTGCACTCAGCTTTCAGTGTACCTTGGGATTAATTACACTCCCAGTTGTGCATTTTGGTGTTTTTCTTGCTAATTGTTTTATGCCATTATCTTATTCTTTGTGTGTTTTTCACTTGACAAGATTATGAAACAAACTCTAACCTTTTCATAAACTGAAAAATACTATTTTCTTTTTGCTCCTTTCTGTTACACATACGAAAGACACATTTGAAATAAAGTTATGATTAAGAATAGGAAAATTACTTAAATGGAGCAAAGGTATAGTTCTTCAAATTCCTGTATTTGAAATACTTCAAGAACCACAAGAATAAAATCCTACAATGCATATTCCTCCACTTGCTTGTGAAAAACCAATGGAGTTTTAGCTGTAGTAATTGTGTTCTTCCATTACCAAGAAATTGTATCACTGATTCACTTGTATATGGCTTATACTTAAATTGACAGATGTTTCAATGTTTTAATTAAAATACTTTTTTTTTTTTTAATGGTAAAAAGATAAATACTGTAGGATATTAGTGGCTTTCCCAAGTATTTCTACTGTGTAATTTTTGTTCTTTCATCTCCAATAGACTCATACAGCATGTCACCCATGGCAAACAGCAAAGTCTCACCTCTACCCACAGGAATGATGGGGCTGTAACTGTGCTGAGTTGTGACTTCCTCTTCTCTTTTAGTTTCTCTCATTAAAAGAGGCCTGATGGGCTAAAAGTATATGGTGTAGAGAATAGCAGACACTGGCTCCATTTCTCCACCCATTTGCTAGTTCTTAAATATGTGGGGTTTTTCTTGAAAGAACAAGTGAAAAAAATAAGGCAAGTCGTCCACCTTGTCAGATTAATATTAAGCAGAACTTTGTTTTGCCTTTAAATACGAAAAGGTGGGTCAGTTATTTCTCAAAGTGATTAAGCTGCAATTTATGGTAAGGTGAAAGGCCTTATGTTTGTTTTTAATATATAATATTGTGTACTTGATATCTTGGGCAAGCACATCTTTGATAGAGGGAACTTAAGTTCCTGCAATACTCCCAAGAACTGAAGTGGGCTAAGTATTCCAGAAATCCTAACTACAATGCTAGACCCACTCCTTCCTGTGCTGCCTTCATCTTGTTTTTATTTAGCTAGCAGCTGGCTTTAGAAGAACTAGACAAGGCATGCATCTTCTTCATATTTAATTTGAGAATGTTTAGTATAATCAGACAAGCAGAATAACCCATTTGGGGAAGACTTCATTGCAAAACCAACAGTTTTGAAGTCAAGCTGCTGAATGTTTGTGAGCTGCTTGGACTTGCCTGGGACTGATACATTGCCTTGCTAACTTTTCTCTTCCACTCAGCCAAATACATCACTGATAGGAAGATTAGCACATGTGTGCCTGCTTATGTTATTCTGAAAAAAAAACCCCAGGATTTGTGGGATTGCTTGTGTCATGTTTTAAGTGGCTGACAAGGTCACCTCTTAAGCTTAAATGTCCTAACTCCTCTGAGATTGAGCAATTGGCCTTTACAAGGAGAATGATGATACATAAATTCAGTTCTATAGCTTCTGCTGCCAGATTAAAAATAGTTAACAATAGATAACAAGATGCCATGCCATTATAAACCATTCTGCTTGTTGAAAGCTGGGGGGAGGGTGCAGTACGCTGACCCACTTGAACATCAAGCTTATCGAAGATCCAGTATCATGGGATCTATCAGTACTTTTATGTTGTTCCATAGTTTTTTTGGTACTGAGCATAAAATCATGAGTTCAGTGTACACACTGTACTCTATGTTCCAGGTAACTCAATAGGAACATGATTTGGGCCAGCCTGAATCATCCAGAAACACCACAGATTGGCCACTTACAGTAGCAGAGTCATGAATGCATTTGCTGCCCTCGTCACAACAGGGCTGACAAAAATACCTTCAGCTTACCCCGCAGGGAAAGGGAGGATGCACACCTGTCTCCTTTCTAGCACTAGGCACCAGTGTGACAGTGGCAGTCCAGTTCAAGAGACAAGTGCACTGTCATACATGTTTGCTAGAGAGAAGCTATGACAAAAATGCTTTTAAATCACAACAGTGATGTAAAATTATCTTCATGGGTGGATGGATGTGTCATTTTTGTTCATTTTCCTGTGTTTTGTGTTCTTACGCTCAGCACGATCTGAGATCTCTCTCCATGCAGGGTGTGTGTGGATATTCAAATGTAAAAATACACCTAGACCAAGACAAAAAATCACGACAGACAACATTTACCTTGTGAAGACAAGGATCTGCTGGGAAGCTGAGCATGCTTCAGTTCAGTAGTCTGATATCACATACAGAGTTTATAAAATTAGTGGGTTTGCTATCCCTTTGTGGACTATTCACAAGTCTCTGCAAAACAGACTCTTGGCCACCACAGAATCACAGAATGTTAGGGGTTGGAAGGGACCTAGAAGATCATCTAGTCCAACCCCCCAGCCAGAGCAGGATCACCTAGACTAAGTCACCCAGGAACAGATCCAGGAGGGTCTTAAGTGTCTCCAGAGATGGAGACTCCACAACTTCCTGGGCAGCCCATTCCAGAGCTCTCTCACCCTTACTGTGAAAAAGTTTTTCCTTATGAAGCAGCTTGGGTTAGTGGTTAGGACTCTTGACAGGGTTAACTTTTATCAGCAATCACTACTCAGCAGAAAACTGAGCTGGGAAGCAGCACTATAAGGACAGAGTATATCTGAGAGAACTTTTTCTCAAGTACACCTCAGAGAAGGCCAGTCTCCTCCCATTATCTCCCTTAGTACCACGCCCTGCTTTGAAGGAGAGGATGTCAAACAGGTTAGCTTGCCCTGCGGGAATGAGGTGGGTTTAGAGGTTGCTGGCTCCCTCCTCATTGGGTGCTGCTGCTGGTTCCCTGCCTCTCCATGCAGCCAGCCTGGGAGATAAATAGATTTCTTAGAGGGTGGGTGGCACCTACAGTCCTGCTCACAGCTTGGCTGTAGTGAGATTGTTTGCTATTGTTACTTGTACTAGAAGAGGTTTTTAAGGCCTTCTCTCTCTTCCACAGTGATCAAGTGTGATTGTGAGAGAAGTCTTTGAAGAGAGGTTCTGATTCCCAGTCTCCCTCAAATCTTGGCATAGCAGTTGCAACATCTGACACCATTGCCTGGAAAAAAAGAACCAGTGCAATCAACCTACTGCCTAGAAGACCATGGAAAAATTCAGATGCATTCTTTTGTGCCTTGGCTTTTTTCTAGTCCATGTAAAAGGTAAGTGGCATTTGCCTTGTCTTATTTCTAGGGCATATTATTAATTTTTTTTAAAAAAACCACAAAAACTTAAATCTGAACCCCTAAAAAAAGACACTTATTTCTAAATACTTGCTGATATTTTTGTTGCTACTGTTTCACAAAAAGCATTCATGTTTAGATAGCTACTTCTGCAGTTTCTGAAGAGATATGTATTTATTTAATGATTGCTTACAACAGCCATGATAATTGGAGTTTATTTGTTAGAATTTCATATTTTCTCTTTAGAGTTGCTCCTCTATCACAATCTTTGACTTGAGTATAATCTTACTAAATGGAAGCTGTAAAATGAGAGCTTCCAGAGGTCTTAAAGTCTAACTTAATGGTTTTAGAGCTTTTCTTGGTTATTGCTATCTTAAAACATATTAGTTATATTGCAAAACCAAATTCTGATTCTTTTTTAAAATGCTTATGCTTTCATATTGGTTCTCATGCTTTAATAATGATAAATTATTAATTTATTAACCTTATCCAACATATATATTTGAATGCATAAAATCCACACCCAAGCATAATTTTTTTTTTCCATGAAGGATTAATGAAAAACTGAATACATTTAGTACATATTTTAGGAGAAGGAATGGCAGCTGGGAAAATGTAGTCCTTTCACATTGATTTGTTTGTCTATATTCAAATGTAATTTCTTTTAGCAAAACATTCTGTGATATTTTTTTTTTTTATATTAAGCCAAATAGGATCATATTTCTGTGCATCTGCATGTAGTGCACTTGTAACCTTTTTTTTGTCATACTAGCATTACTTCAAAAACTCCCAACACGGTGTCTGACTGTAGGAAGAAATCAATCATTAACTGCTCATTGCACAATAGTTGCTGCTGCTCATCCTTCTACCACCCCTGATTTAAATGGAGTCCATAGGTGATCTTGCAGTGATGGACAGTGAAAATACCTTGCCTTAAATGAGCGACATAGTTCCATTTTAACAAATGAGGAGTTATGTAGAGGTCATCAGCAAGTAACATAGTGCAGAAGCAGCAGAGCAGTAGGACTGTGATGGCCTGCCCCAGACAATATTATGAACAGCAGTGATTCACACAGTGTCTCATCACTGGCATGTAGACTTTCTTGTTCTGGAGGACTCTCTTCTGTTAAATATTTTCAAACAGTCTGAGCATAGGCAAGTCAATCACTTTAATTACAAGGATAGTCAGCCTAACCGTCCTTACTTTATAAATCTGCTAATTTAGAGCCAGTTCAGGCCCTGCTTTTGGGAAGAAATCATTGCTGAAAGCTGCTGTGGGCTTTGGGAACAGTCTTATGACTGTTGAAATTATTTAATCCACTTGGGAAAGCAAAATGAATTTATTTAAGTCTATGGCAGCAGCCACTGAATTTTATCATCAAAGTATTTATCATGTTTCAGGGAAATGTATAGGAACCACTTCTCAGTCCTATTGAAGACATGATATGAGAAAGGATTGGCCATGCTGTTGAAGAGCTTGTATAAGTCCTTATGATAGGCATGTCTATGTCTTTTATATGCAGCCTTAATTCTTACCTAAGCTGTAACCATCTGTCATAGCTTCTAGAAATTAATGTGCCACCAAGGCCAGGCCAGGTCACATCACTCCTCTTACCATCTGGCATTTCCTTTATGTCTGACTATCCTCAGTTAACTGGTTAGACTACCTTGATGGACACATCTCAACAGAAGCATGGCATAACCAAGGACTACACTGCACAAGGAAAGTGAAACCTGATGCAGTTCAGAAGTGTAGATGTTCAATGCAATACTTTTACCTACACTCTGGCTTTTGTAATTTCTAAGTTTAAACATGTTACATCAGTTCTCCTATGTAAGTGGAGGTGCAATAACTAATTGCCTGAGTGGCTTTTAGCACAATCCAAATGAAAGAAACCTCATAGAAACTTCTTCCACTGAAGTTCATGCCAACATGCCATTTCATTACTGCAGCTCAGCTGACCTGTGGTAATTCACCTTTGGCCATGTCTACATTGCCCACTGACAGTGTGGCAAGACACAGCTTAGGTCCTAGGCACCAAGTAAATGAGAACATGCACCTGTTTGAAATATACTGCAAGTCCCATTTGGTCTGTATACCTTTGTGTATACCTGCAGTGGCAAACAAGTGCAATCTGAGGGCTCTTTCCTATACGGACCAGGAAAGCAGCTGATAATCTCACTTAGACCTGACTGCTCAGAAATGCTCCTCAGGTTTCCAATACAGATATAATCTATATATCCATGGTCTTTGAGGTCAATGGATAGATCACATTATTTAGTCAGTAACAAAGAGAGTGCAAAGGTTGATAATGTTTAAGATGCATTTAAGTTTACTCTATAAGGCATTGTATGATATGCAGGTAAAGGGAACAGCGTTTATTGCTAGCCAGTAAATGGATGTAACACTGTCCAGCTAAGGCTTAGAAAGATGTTGACTCAGAAGAAATTGTCTTCACAGTTAATCAGCTAGGCATTTTATAGGGAGAAAATTACAGATCTGTTTGGATTTGAGACACTATGTGACTTAGTTTTATGAAATACATAGTTTTTGCTGAAGACAGAGTGAGAGAGATGAAAAACACAGTCCTGATTTTCATATACTCTTCCACCAAGCTCCAGTTGTCATTGACACTCCATGTAAGATCCCTATGTATGTGCTGAATCACTCATGCTATCAGCAGGGCTCTATCAGACCATGAATTCTCTTGTTGGTGGGCACCAAAACTATTTCACTCCCAATGCCAGAGCTGCTATCATCTGTAGGCACGTCAGTGCTATCATCCAAGGATGTGATTACAGTCTGATAAATAGACATACCTGAACTGGTTGAAACACTAGCAACAGCAGAGCTGTTGCAACACCAGAGCTTGGGAAGAGCTAACAACCAGTGTAGCTGCTCAGCTTTTAGGGTTAACTTCTCAAACATTTCTGCCACATTGCAAGCCTGGTAGCAGTGCTCAAACCACATTATTTCAGTATGTATTTATTCACTTACATCAACAATTATCAATCTCTTTTCTTCTTATTGAGGGTAAGAAATAAATATAATAATGATTTCAAGATTCATAATCAATTGAAATATGCATTTCTGTGGCATTTTGGTTCATGGTTAGGCAAGATTCAGATCTCTAGGTGAACCTCTCTTAGTGGGGGGTTGGACTAGATGATCTCCAGAGGTCCATCCCAGCCCCTATCATTCTGTGATTCTATGTGATCAGTCTTCCTTTGTTTCCACTGGAGGTGGGGAGGGAACATCTACAAATATTATTAGAAAATACTGTATAAAATGTGACCTATAGTACAATATCTCATGAAGGCAAACAGGCCATCCCAATTGCAATAACTTGAATGGGTTATGAAAATACAACAGTCTCACTTCCACTATACGGCTTTGCCTTTCATCAATCAATGCATTTTTGAAATTCCTGAGGACCTTATTTAAAAAGCTAAATCACAGCTATACAATTTCCAAAGGGCAACAATGGGCCAGATTAAATGAAATCAAGGGCCAGAGTAGGCACTAAGATTAACAAATTAAAGCACAGCCCACCTTGCAGACCAAGTCTGTGGACATCAGTGGTGGAGTAACCAGGGGTATACACTCCACACCCAGAATAGTTCAGAATTTGCAGCAACAAAGCCTCCTAAATCACAGTCTATCTTGTAGCAAAACTGAAATTCTACCTTGCAGGTTGCCCTCTGTAAGGAGCAGAAATTGCTATATAAGCTAGATATTTCTATTCACACTGATTGTAAAGACTGCTTTGTTTCCTGAGCATAATGGTAATAAGAAATCTGTCTCTTTGTTCAGAAATACAACCCAGATTTGCAGAGCGTTCTGCATGACAAGACTCTTTATTTCTGTTCCCTCTGAAGGCTAAGCCACCAAATCCTCTTCTGAGTCTCCTGCTTTTTAAGTTCAGACACCAACTGATGCTTCATCTCCCTTTGCCCAGGGTTATTCAGACCAAACGGGTGAAAAGGGTTCACAGCTTCACCAACCACACAGGGACAGAGAGGAACTTTGGCTGAACAACTTATGCCATGGCCTAAGCTCTGCTTCTTTGTGACAAAGCTGAACATCTGAATTTCATTAAGATGCACAGGCATAAGGTGTTGCTCCATCAGAGGTCTCAATTTGTTTGCTCTGCCTGTAATTTTACAGAGCACACACCAGCTTCTTCTGCACTAGCTCTGAAACAAAATATAGAAAATTACATGTTTTCTTTTATGTATGGAGGGCATATCGCATCATAAGGAATGGCAGCTACCTCTAAACAGCTGTTATTTGTCCATAGCAAAGCAAACACCATAGACCTAGATTTTCTTTCATGTTTGATGAGACCATACTACACAGATCTAAAGCAATACTGCCACTCTTGCTTTATTAGCACATCTTAATTGCTGGTAATTATTTAAATGTCTTCTTGTATGAATAAGTGAGAGAGACCTTTTCATTTCCCTTGAATCCAAAATATAAACAGAAGTGGCCTGGCAAAAAAAACATGAAGCCAATAATCAGGTCCGTGTGCTGTGGTCTATAGATTAGAACTTAGATCTTAATTACAGATTTTATACTGTACTAATTTTCCACCCCAACATCAAGAGGTTTTAATGGCAATTGTTGTTTATGGAATGAAAGGGTCATGGTAGAAAGAAAAAAAAAAAAAGTACAGTAACCTCATCAGGAAATATGGATCATGAGGGTATTACATCAAAGGCATAGTACCCACTCATTGGGATTATGTCCAAAATGTCCACTCTGGAGTGTAAACCTTTTTGTTCTCCAACAACTTTTCTTACATCCTTTAAACAAACACAATTGCTTCCTGAATAAATTTGGGCCAGTAAATGTGTACATTCAAAACCACAGAATGGGACAATATATCCTATTTTCTCATTATAGGTGGAATAAATCTCATGATTGTATAATAAGCAGAAATTTTCTATACAAAGAATAACAACATTTCAACTAAAAAGAACAAAGAATGGGTCCCAGGATCTATTTTGGTAACATACTGTTCCTTTATAGAAAATCTGTGTTCTCATTTGTGAGTCACCCACTTCTTCCATAGTCTCTGCCAGCTCCATGGTTTAAGCTCATTGTACTCATAAAACATTTCTTATTTAATTACAGTGAAGAAATATTTTTGTTCTTTCTTTTAAATAATGTAAAATTAACTTATTTTCTCTATCTAGCTCACATTTCTAAGTTAGTTGCTTCTATTTGTAACATAGACAATCTCATCCCAATCATACAACTGCTATCAATGCAGTAAAAATGAATTTAATTATTAATGACAAAAGATTTATCTAACACACATGTGCATGTAGACATTTAATATATATGTCCACACACTTGTATGTACACATATAAATACATTTTTCTCATGGATCTTAGCTTCAATTTCAATACCAGACTATACACATTAAATACTTAAGAAGTTAAATTGATTTGTTGCATAAGCTGACTCTTATTTAGTAATATTCATTCATGCATCATCTGAATAGCCACAAGATGAATTAATATGGAACCACTGCAGGACTGGGTCTATTTATGCAAATTAAAAACTGCAGAGTGATGCCATGGTAGCCTTTTGTCCAAAAACTTCTGCCTACAGTTGTAATGACAATTAACATCCACCTGCAGGATCCAACCTTGTTCCTCATAAATCCTCTGTAAAAACTGTGGGATCTGGGACCCTTGTGTTCATTCAGCTACACAGATAAAAGTCCATGAATCCATTCAACATTTAGGTCAAATTCAACCATAGGTGAAAGGTTCTGTCTCTGTTTTATTGACTGAATATTTTGGTCACATTTTCAGAAAACTAATATGGGCAAAAGTTTGTGACCATGAAATGTGCCCATGCCTCAGGACACCACTTTGCAGGTTGTGCCTGGGTGGGGTAAGGTGACATCATCTCCACGATGCTTCATCAATATGCCTTATATTCAAGGGAACTTGCTAAAAGCTGGCTCAGCATCTTTGTGGCAAACAGCAACCATAACAGTCTCCATAGTAGAGCAAGTAGATTAACAAGGATTTTATACCACCAGTGTTCCACATATGATATTAAAAAGGCCCACAAAAAGTAAGGACATTAATGAAAGCAAATATCCTACCTAGAAGAATCATGTCCATAAAAATAAAAGTACTAACTTTGAAATTTAAGTCACTATGTTTAGATTATTTACTTCATGGAGTCTACTCTCCCCTGTCTGGCTGCTACAGAGAAGTCTGCTGTTAGCTATGTAGGCCAGTTCTACACTTCAGATTTTTACTGGCACAGCTACAGGTGTTGAGTGGAGATGAGGGAATTACAGCCCAAGTAAGGATGGCACTGCTGACAAAAGTACTGTCGTACTGCTAGTATAGTTCATCAAGTTTAAGCAGCTAGCATAAATATCATTAAAACAGGTCTGTTCCCAATACAAACTCTATATCCACCTGGAAGGGTTGATTTCTCAGTATTTTATCATTTGCAGATAAGGACTGTTCTGTGGTGTCAGACAGGAGCTTATAAGCGTTTTTTAGATTCTCTGTTATGAATTATTGTAGCCCACCCAATAAAAAACCACTATTCCAATAATTTTATTTCTACATAAATACACGCAGACATCCTAAAGTGATGCCAAGAAATAGCATACTAGCCCAAAGAGGTAACAACAGTAATATCTCTGAGATAATACCTCTTGCATAGCTAAATGTCTTCATAACTTCATCCAGGTGAACACCAAAAATAAACAAACAAAAAACCTCAAGCAAACAAACAAAAAATCAACACAAACAAATAAAGTAAAACCATACACACAAAAAAACCCCAACAAACCCAAAAAACTAAAAGCCCCAAAGGAACAAAGCTGTTTTTTCCCCACTGAAATTCCTTTCATTCTCATTTTCATCATATTTCCAGCTATTTCTATTAGCAAAGTTGGTCAGAAAAAAAAAAAAAAGCCATTTTTATATGTAGAAAATTAATTTCAGTCTGTTTGTTCTGTAAAGAAGCTTGACTAATTTATTTCCTTTGTCACTTACCTTCAGAGTTCTCTGAAGTGACTGCAGTTCCTGTTGAGTGTAGAATTCTGTGAGTCTCCAATGCATTTCTGGTTTTAGACCCACCATTTTGCAGAAGAAATCTGGGCTGTACAGCTATTCACGCATCTGTTATTGTCCCAAATTAGATTCTTAAAATGCCCAGGTGCTGTCTCAACTGGTAATGAGCATTTAAAATTCTGCTCCACAAACTCTGCTCTTTGAGGTTGTTTGATGTTATTATTGGAGGAAGTCAGGATGGAAGTCCAAGAAAACTTTTGTGGTTTTTTTGGGAATATCATTTACCATGCTGCACAGGTGTCCACTTGCAATCAATCCATCTGTCAAGGTTATTATTTACACAACCAAAGAGATTGTAGACTCCTGTCTTCAAATCATTATGTGTTGATGTCTGTATATTTTATTACTTGGTTCATCATCAGAAATAATTAAAAAAAAAAATCAATCTGAATAATTTCTGCAGGGTGTTTTTTAAGACTCCCTTTTTTTTTTCTCAAAGTTCTTGTAAACTATGTCTCCATTGGTGTTTTAAAACAACATCTCTTGTTTTCTCCTACTTTTTCAGTAACAGCAGAGATACAACAAGAGAGGCAAAAGTTGATTTTGTGCAGAAGGGCAGATTTTAGTAACTGTTTCAGTCTGCTCTTTTCCTTTGGTTCACAGGCAATTGGAAGGATCTGCATCATCTCTGAATTCCAGAATTGCTTTTGATTAGATTCTCTATTTTTTTCTTTTCCCAAAGTTCAAAGAAATATTATCCAGGAGTTTTACAGTCTTCCTTCACAAGATGGTTTTGACATGTTCTTTTCACAGCATTAGGATCTTGGTAGTTGTTTTCTGTATCATTAGTTCCTGCATGTCAGGACCTGTAACAAAGAAGCTAGTTTGGCCAACAGCTCTTCAGTGTTACACAATTATTTCTGATGACTGGCTCTGACAAGAAATGCTGGCGGTATCCTGAAGCAGGCACAGATCAGGCAGCCTCCTTCAGAGCTCAGGATTCCAATAAAGAATGAAGATTTATCCAGAGTATAAGATCAACGCAAAGTGAAACTTATATTGCTTGTATTGCTGGCACTGAAGGAATACTTCAGGAAAATATAATTTGACCATTTAAGTTGAGGCAATGCCGGGCTGTCAGCCTGTGGGTTGGGGCTGGTTCCATGGCTGAGCAGCAGCATGGTTGTGACAGCCTATGGGCAGGGGCTCAGGGCCAGTAAGGGCTGTTAGTGCCCTCAGGGCTCTGGCAGGGAATATCTTCTGAGGAAGCCACTTGTAATCAACTTTATGTGTTTAAATGATTTATATAAAACAAACAAACAAACACAAAACAAAAACAAACCACGAAACAAACAAAACAACTAGCGCGCGCCCCCCGGACGTCCGCCCCCACCCAACAGCGCAGACACAGACC
>JANHGL010022516.1:0-46740 GCA_024611195.1 Ceyx melanurus | reverse complement strand
ACAACAAAAACAAAAAAAAAAAAACCCCCAGAAAAAACAAAACCCCCCCCCCCCCCCCCCCCCCCAAAAAAAACCCCTACAAACCAACAAGATACAACCTGTCGGGACCTTAGAATTTTATCCATCTAAGGACTCAGTCCAAAGGTTAATAATGTTGTCTGAGCACCCAAGGCAGGGCAGGGAGATGTGGTCAGACAAAAGTGACACTCCAAGATCAGTTCAAATGATAAGAGATAAAATACTTCTCTAAAAACATCACTGGGAATGTTTTATGCTACTATCTGCTTATTCTTTTCAAACATGGGTTTATCATAACATTTTATAGGGACAATTTAACTTTAGAAGCCATTCACTATTATGCATTCCAGCCTTGTTTTATCTTTTCTATCAGACACCAGCTATAATTAAGTTCACAGACTTAATGCGAAAATCCTCATGGGGATCAAAACATTTCTACTTTATGTTCCTGTACTGATTGTTATTTGAGGCTCACACAGTGTTCTACCACTGATAATTAATCTTTCCAGGAGCTCTTTGACACAAGCGAGAGCTATTATTCAGGAACAGTAATTAAAGCAAAAGATGCCATGAAGACAGACAGAACCTCTCAATAAAAGAGGGCTGAGTTGAACCCAAAATGTTTTAATGCTGGAGAACCTCTCATGGCTTTTCTCTGTTCCTCAATTTCCCCAGCTGAACAATGTTGCCTTTCTTGGTATGAAGTGTTCAAGACTGCCCAAAAAAACCCCGCTTCATTGAAGCTTTTAAGCCTTTTAGATGGGATAAGAAACAGATGCAGATCAAGAGCTTTACAGGGCACAGTAAACATTTCTGCTTAGGGAAGCCATGGTACATCATTGGATATAGAGCATTGGAATAGATTTCCCATAGACGATGTGGAGTCCTCTGGAGACTTTCAAGACCTGTCTAGATGCATTTCTGTGTGATCTGCTCTAGTTTTGTCCTGCTATGGCAGGGGCATTGGACTCAATGATCTTTGGAGGTCCCTTCCAACCCCTAACATTCTGTGATTCTGTGATCATGACTTTTTGTGAGTTTGCACAAGCTGATTTTGTATTTGGTGTGCAAACACAAGGATGGTGAAATTTCAGTCTGGGTGAAAATTAATGGATGCATACTCTGAAAAGAGATGTTTAATGAAGGCTGTGTATTACAACAAAAGTGGCATATTGTAGAGAGATGAAAGCAAAACTCACACAAATAACTGTGTTTGTTCAGTTCAAAGTTGTCTGCTTCCGTTTATATATTTTAAACCTTTTTCAGTTTTATTTACCTGCTAACTTCAAAGGTCAGGATGCTAATAGCCCTGCTGTGACATTTAATGACATCATTTTCACCTAACACAGAACAGGAAGGGTTCTTTTCTCCCCTTTCAGACTTTTTAAGGCACAGAGAAAACTAAATTAGTAAACATATCTCTGTATCTTTTAATGCTGGCACATGATACAGAAAGAATTAAAAAAGAAATAAGTTGATTCATGCTACAAATGATCACAAGGCAGGCTCACAAGTAAAGCTGCTCTCTGAACTGGGCTAGTAAAAAAAAAAAAGAAGATATTAAAATTTCTTAACTAATGATTATGGTTTGCAAGTGCTGTGCTGAATGCTACTTGCAGACCTCTCCTGACAACAGCTCTTGTGCCCTGCAACAGGCAACCTGTGTTCTTCAAAATCATGTTTTCACAGCACCTAAATATGAATAACAGGAGAGAATTTATTTGCTTTATGCTACCTGAACAAATAGCTTATTGGAATTAAATGAACCCATCTTGCATGGTCATTCAGGTCTCCACAGCTCAGGGGCAACAGAAGATTTGGTGGTGGTCTCCAGGGCTCTGTTTTGGGGCAAGTCTTGTATATCTTTATCGATGATCTGGATGAAGGGATCGAATGCATCCATAGTAGGTCTGCAAATGACACCAAACTGAGCAGTAATAGGGAAGCTCTGCAGAGAGTTCTGGACAGGTCAGATCAATGGACCAAGGTCAATGGTATGAGGTTTAACAAGGCCAAGTGCTGGGTCCTGCAGTTTGGTCACAATATCAACAGTAAAGGATACAGGCTTGGGTAAGAGTGGCTGGAAACTGGTGGCAGAAAAGGATCTGGGGTTGCTTGTGGGCAGCTGGCTGAACATGAGCCAGCAGCATGCCCAGGTGGCCCATAAGGCAAATAGCCATCTGTCTGGTATCAAAAATAGCATGTCTAATATATAAAGAAGTTATTTTCCCACTGTACTCAGCACAGGTGAGGCCACACTTCCAACACTATGTTCATTTTGAGGTGCCACAGTATAACAAAGACATTAAGGTGCTGAGAAAGACATCAAGGTGTGGGTCCAAAGAAGGGCAATGAAGCTGTTGAGGGGTCTGGATAACATGTCCTGTGAGAAGTGGCTGAGTGAACTGGTATTGTTTAGTCTGTGGAAGAAGGAGGCTGAAGCGAGACCTTATCACTCTCTACAACAACCTGAAGAGAGGTTGAGGTGAGCTGGGTGTTGGTCTCTTCTCCCAAGTAACAAGTGACAGAATGAGAGGAAATGGACTTAAATTGTGCCATGGGAGGTTTAGTTTGGATATTAGGAAAAAAATCTATATTGAAAGGGTGTTGAAACATTGGAACAGGCTGCTCAGGGAAGTAGTGGAGTCACCATCCCTGGAGGTGTTAAAAAAGTGTGTAGAAGTGGCACTTCAAGACATGGTTTAGTGGTGATAGAAATGTTGCATTAATGATCTTAGAGGTCTTTTACAACTTCAATGATTCTATGATTCTATGACAACTTGCTCTGTGTCTGCTCCTGTTTGAGTGGATTTTTCTTTTGCCTCTTACTGATCTGGAGGTCACAGAAACCTGCCCACTGACTTAGTTTCTTTCCTTCTGTCACCTTCCTTTTAGGTCAACATGATTTTGATTTAGCTGATGCTCTTGATCACCCAGGTAGGTAAATTTTCTATCCTTATTTTACCATGGTATTTAGACTCAACAATAAATCTTGAGGACTGGAATATGAATTAGCTAGTACTTCAAGATATACAGAATAGAGAAATGTTATATTTCAATGCCTCTGTCATAAAATTAAAATTTTCATTAAAATAAACAACAACAAAAAAAGGCTTTAAAAACATACCCCTTCATTGTTAATTTCTGTTATGATTTGTAAAGATTTGTTGAATGTAACTCTCTAGATTTGCAGATACCTTCTTTTGATAAGTTGAAAAAATTTAAGCTTTTATTGTTTATTGATATGTCATTGTATCCCACAGAGGACATAATTACCCGGAGGCCTACAGTGATCAGAAGACCAACAAGGCCTGTGCTGAGTAAGTAATGAAGACAACACGTCATAACTGATTTTAGATACGTAGAAAATGTGTCCCATGATATTCTTGATCATATTTGCTAATGCATCATAGCTGAGATCATTTGTGTGAATGATAGCTGTTTTCTGAATATAAAGTAAGTGGGTTTTAGGCAATTACCAATTGTACGTCTTTATTGTTTCCAGTAAGGTTATAGATAATGTCTGGCCACTGATAGCATTTTATTTCCCAAAGATCTTCTTCTCACTTTTCCATAATGTATTGAATTCCCTGGGGGAGTATAACAATGGGTAACTATTGCTAAAAATGGGTAACTGTTCTACTTTTTTTTTTTCCCATGTTTTCTTTTCACATAAATATTCTTGATGCTTGATAACAGACTTGGAAAAAAATCAGCATCTTTAGGGATGGTTCATAACACTCTAAATGTAGATTTGTTCTGCTATTATAGACATTTCAAGTAGGTTACCTGAATCATGCCCTAGAAGACTCTTTTCTCAATTAGGTTTAAAGGTAACCTAGGATGCCAACACCTACAGTCAGATGAAAGGAATTTTATTTTTAGGGACTCCTATTGGACATTGACTATTAGATTATTTTATTATCTAACTGAATCAACTTCACTGCTTCTTGGGAATGAAGAATTCCCTGTTTTCCAGACCACTTTGGAATATCTTGCAGCACTGAAAAGGAATGCAGAGAGTTTAAAAGCAAATAGAACTAAGCTAACAACAACAACAAAAAACAAACCAAACCAAACATAAAAAACAAAACAAAACCAACCAAAACATGAAAACAAAACAAAAGCCACACCTCCCCTAAAAAAAACCAACCAAAAAACAAAATCAAAAACTACCAAATTTGGAGAGTGCAGAAAGATAATACAAAAGTATGACCTATCATCTGCCTGATTTTTCATTTTAACCTCAGGGTTTTCTCTACATTATATTCAGACATTATTACTGAGATCTGAGGCTGGCTGAGATGATGATTTTGATTCAGTTGAGGCCAATTACCTTGCAGGTCAATGTCCTCTGGGCATCACATCATGTGCACCTCTGCATAAATTTGAAGCTCTTCTGTAGGCACCTCCCATCTAGTGTAAAAAAATTCAACACAAGATTTTATAGAAGGTGATATTTATCTAAAAAAATATTTAAATAAGTTAATTTTACCCACTGACATTTATCCTGCCATTGATTAAATTCATCCATAAGCTCAAAACCACATTCTCATGAACAACAAGATGTGTGTGCTTAGGTGGCCTGGTGAGCATCATGTGCAGCTTGGGAATAGGTATGCCAGCTTCTGAGTCCTTATCCTGTTCCTGTGATTCTTCTTATTCAGAAATGACAAGCTAGTTTATTTATGATCTTTTATACCCTTTAAGAGTCATCAGCTATTATGCAGAGGTACTTTGCCTCAAAACCATGCTTACTTCAGTGTCTCTAAACCCTAGGCCAGGTTGTGGCCCACCGTATTTTTTCTTGTTTGGTGTACAGAGATTGTATTACAGTCTATTTTCTGATGGGTGAACAGGAAAAGTAGTGGAATAGGTGATATGCTGCAACCTTTGGCTTTGAAGTGCCCTTCTGCATTTCCTCTGCTGACAAGTCAGCTCTGCTGTCATCTTATGGGAGTGCAGGCCTGCTGGTTTTGACAGAAACAACACATTCTTCCATTTTACTGCTGGGAACAGTGACCCTTATTGTCTGTAATTTTAACCCTTTGCTCTGCTGTTTTTCCTGGTCAGACATCTACATTTCCATTTCTATTTCATTATTAGCAACCTTAAAATTAGAATGCACAAATCTCCACATGAACCCTCCTGAGTATAATGCTGCATTTTAACTGAATTCTTCATCTTGATAAATTGAATCTGTTTTGCAGTTTATTGTTTGTTACAGGGTTAGCATTTGCCAAGTAAAGGTATTTTTGAAATGCAACTTTCTGCCAGCCAGACACAGATGGGATCAACACCTGACAAGAACAAAATGAGTCATGTAGTATGAAATAAATTATTTTCCTGATAGATTTCCTGGTGACAATCAAAGCATTTCTGAGTTGTTACACAAGTGAGACTAGATACTGTACAAAAGCAGTTTCCCAGTCCCTCTGTTCATAAAAAAAAAAAAAAGCACAAGAAGGCAGAGTTCTGCATGGTGTTGCATTTGGTTTTATTTTCCTGGGGTTTTAATTCTGACACAATTAAAATGAAGGAAAAGAAATAACTGAGTGTCTATCTACTTTTCTGAGGCAAAATTCAGGTAGATTTTGCTGTCCCTTCTGTCTTCATTCTGCACTCCACATTTATAAGGAGGAAGAAAGGGAATCTTAAAGTTATTACATTCACCTAATGTATTCTGTTCATTACTCAGTGACCTTTCAAAGCTCACTGTCATTCCATACACACCCAAAATATCACCCACATACTCATATTCACACCTACTTATTAGAAATGCAGTTCCTCTTGTGTCTGCAGCTCATGGACAACTTGTTTATTGAGTGGAAAATTCCATCCCAGGTACAACGAGACGTGTACAGTGCTGGAAGAATGGCAATAGCCTCTTGATTCACTGCACAACAGACACATGCAGGCATTTAAGTATATTTTAAAACCTTTTTAGTTCAGCTAAGGATAAACAAACTGTCACCCAAATTCAGACAGTCATGTATGATCACTTTAAGCAAAAAGACTTTTGTCACCATGATCCTTACATAAGTTAGTTGATTCAATTTTCTGTCCCTAACTAGGTTTATTACTTCCCAGTGTTTGTTCTTGAAATAGGTATTCAGTTTTTTCCAGTTAAACAAAATACACTTGAGCCAAACATGCTTACACCAGTTATAACCACAGACATAAATGTTAATAAGTATATTTTTAAAATAGATGCATTTTAATATAACAACATAGCTAATTTTATTTATGCATTTGCAAATATATTAAATAGGTATTAATCTTGCTTCTATTATGAGGTTTATTCCGAACTTATTTAAAGCAGGAATAAATATTTTGTATTTTCAGTAGAAAATAATGTATCATTTGTCAATTATTATATGTGTAAATATTAAATTCTGTAAGAGCTTCCAGTTTGAGTGACTGACCTAAAGAACTTGTCAAACATTTAGCTGCACATTTTCTATTAAAACTAACATCTCATTTCCCTCAAGAATTGTGTGTGGTTCACTTTTCTACAGCTTCCTCCTTTTCCTTTTTAGACAATGATCTGCATTTAGGAGATGCTCTTGGTGGAGGTGAGTACCTTCTTCTTTTCTCAAATACAAGGGTTGGTGTTTTTAATAGACTATTTCTGAAGTCTGCCTAATTTATGAAATGAGATTTCAAGACTGTAGGAGTAACTGTAGTACTGGGAGTCATTACAACACATGTACATACAGCCCTTTCTCCGGAGGCCATCATGCAGAGCTGGGAGAGCAAGGTGGGCTATGCCTGGTTGCCAGCTATAAGAGCTTACAGGCCAGGCTACCTTTGTGAATTGTCAGCTACAGTTTACATTCTCATGCCAGGCTACCATGATCAGGGCTGGGGAAAGGATGTTTAGTCATGATGGCTCAGCCTGGTGACCTCTGGCAAAAGGTTGAAGACAGCAGGTGATGGCAGTAGTTTCTTGAGCTACCAAAAATGAGTATGCCTAAGATTAGGAGTCAGAGGTAACAGTGGATAGAGAGAAGTGTGAGCTTGTTGTAGCTCTGAGAATCAGAGATGTAGGAAGGAATGTTTCAGAGTGGTACCAATGGGGCATGATATAGCTTAAGTTTGGAGCAGTTAAGCTGTTGTAACCTGCTACAACTTCCAGGTATTTCTATAATATCCAGAACTGACCTAGAAAATATTCACCATAAAGTGCTGAGCTGTGTAGGCAGATGAAAGCCTTGACTTTGGGAATTTTTGCATCACATTTTGTATAGTGTGTTTAGTGGTATTCCAAGGATGTGAAGTACTCCAGAAAAGTTACTGTACACTAAAGTTATCTAAAATGCAAATAGTATTGAATCACAGTGTAAAATTCCACTTGAATAAAGGCTTCACAAAAGAAAAATTACATCTTAGGCTGTTGTACAGAACCTCTAAATTATTCCTCCAGTCATAGTGGTCTGGTTTACTCATGTTCTGGTCTTAGAGAATCATAACTTATATATCATTCTTTCCCATTTCCAGGACTCTCTGCTTTTCCAGATTCCCTTGTGGCATTTATTACCTGTATTTTTAAATTACATGTTAGGCCACACTTTATCTAATCTTGTTTATAATTCCTGTGTTTATACTGTCACTTTTTTCTGCCCATAACAATTGTTCCATTCCTGCAAGTTTTTAATGAGTACTTGTATGAGAGGATGGGTTTAGCATGTTGATTAAATTATTAATGGATAATTTTATCTTCAGTAAAACCCACTTCTTCATTCATAGGGTAGCAAATGATGCTTCCCTCAATTTATATTTCTTTTCTCCATTTTCAGTTCAGGTTCTTAATTGACATTCATATATGGTATAATGGCATTAATGATAGATACCTCAGTAGTAGTAGTTCTGAAGACATTATTTGTTCACTAGCTCTGCCATAGAATTTATCTTCTCATGCTTAGAGAAGAGGGAATAAAGGCAGTTTTATATAGGGAAGAATAATGAGATCTGTAGTTTTCTGCTTTTGTGCCATGGTGAGTCTTAGTTCATTACACACAGTTCTGGAACAAAACAAGTCTCTTCTCTTGAATAGAATTAATTGGGCAAAGTCTGATTCAGCAAAGCTTTAAGACTCTGCCTAAAATCCATTGACTGCAGTAGGCTAAACTTGCCTGAAGTTAAACTTTTTATATAAATAATTTGATGAAACAGAACCTAAATGTTACTCACAAACAGAAACATTTTATATAGCAGCTAGGCAAGAAGAAAGCATGGTAAAAGGGCATCTGGCATATATAGAAGGTGAAAGAAAAATTCAAGGAGAGGGACAGAAATTGGTGTTTGTTTCTATGACTTGACTTCAATTTATTCAAAGCTGAGTTCATTGCCTGGCTATGAAAACTGATCTTTGAGGAGACTTGTTGGAGAAAGGATGGCAAGAGGGGATCTAATCTGTAAACACAGAGCAATAGCCCCAGGCATTAGCTTGGACAGGTTTTGACATGATTCAGTTCTTGCTACTCCAGCATCGTATGTGCAGTTTGGAAACAGCTATTAGTCACCAGATCTCCTGCTCTATCCAGTGTATCTCTTTCTACTACTTTGGCAAAAAATAAGCCAGATATCAACACAAATTCCTAAATGACAAAGCTGTAGTCTCAGTTTATTTTGCACTTTTCAGGAGTTGAAAATTCAACATGTGTAAGAAGAATTCAGCATCTGTTAGATAAAACTAATCTGCAGATTGTTGTTAATACCTGCTGATGGCTCAGAAATAACTTGTTGCCTCCTGCCCAACCCAGAGCACCAGCTTGTCTGTCAGCTCTGCATAACTGCATCACTGACACCTACAGCAACACACTGTGCTTCCCAGCTGTTATCACTAAACAATGTTAGTTAGTACTTGACAGAAGTACACGAATTATTTTGCTTCAAGATTTTTGTGAATCCTTCTCTCACTTGAATTTGAAAATATTCCCTTTTCACAAATTAGAACAAAAGTAGGTATAAATTCTCATGTTATCATACTCTTTATTTACAATTCTATGTTTTGCCTGTCCAACCATCTAACAATATTAATTATCAAAAGGTGACATCTCAAGAAAACCTTTATATCCACCTCTTCCACCACGACCAGGAAGCCACAGTAATACTGGTAAGAATACTTTATCCTAAGAAAATCTAGCACTATGAGCTGTTCAGAACAGATATTTTTGATAGTTTAATCTGTTGATTCTATACTAATATTTTTTATAATCTATTCCATCTCCATTTTGAAATCACTGTTTCTGACCCAGTGTTTTGAAAGATGTTGTGAGTTTTAGCGTTGGTACCTTAAAACTCTTCTGTCTGCCCAAAATGTGCAATGTTGACTCAAAGTGGCATGAGACTAACACTCATCTTGTTTGCCTTTTAATTTTGGGTAAGTATATGCTGAACCATGCTAAGATTCAATTTTGACATCTAGCCACAAGGCATGAATAAGCCACAAGGTGTGAATATTTCAACATATCAAATCCATGCTGACGCACATATGAGATGGCCCTGGGGAATACAATTGGTGGGACTGGAGATATGAATGTATGCCTGTACTGCTTTTTGAGTGTGGAAGTGGCTCATCTATCCCAGCTACTATCATGTATCCCATATTTACTTCTGGTATGACTGTAGAGGTGAGCTGTGGACAGGTCCTTCTGGCACCCTTCTGGAGTCTTTCCCAGAAAGGACCTACGGAATTCCTGGTTCTGGAAACCACTGGGATTTGAGATGTTAGTATTATAAGGATTTATGTTGCTAACCACCCAAGCCTACATATCCCACAGTTGCCAATGCAGATGCAGAATGAGTAGACACCAACAGTTTTGGTGCTTCAGCTTCCAGGTGAATTTGAATAGGTGAGCATTCAGTGCAGCTGACCCACCTGTCATGTCGAAGGTGGGATTTCAAAGGACTCTCAGCACCCCAGAACATTTCAGAGAGACTGGGATCTGAGGGGTTACCACTGTTTAGATAATTTTGCAATAGTAATTAATTTTACCTTGCAGGAGGTTTTGATGATTCAGATCTCCTTGATGGGAAGCCTTTACCACCATACAGACCAGGTAAGAGTTGCCAGTTCTTCTTGCAGCTTCTCCCTGAAACTTGTAACTTGGAGCTGGCTGGTTTTGCTTTAGCAGTGAACTGTTTCTTACTGAAGGTATAGGGCAAGACTGTGCTATTTTTATTTAGATGAGTTATCCTTCTTCACAACCCATGGTTTTGAGCCTGAAGCTCACATTTCAAGCACATTCCTAAACTTTTTGTAGCATTCTTGCATATGCCAGAATCAACGATGCAGACTTCTAAAGATTATCTTTTTTTTTTTTAGACAATAATATTCTTCTCCAAAAACTTATTCTTGTGAGTAATTCCTCTGGCTGATGCAGCTGTCAGTCAGGAATGGAAGGGAAGCTCCTCTCTCATAGACCTGCCAAACTGCCCCCTTCCACTTTCTGTGTGAAATCACAATTTGCTCAGTAAAGACTTAGATCTCAAAACAAGATAAAAAAACATTTCTTGATGAAACTTCACCTTCTATTCCAGGAGAAGAGGAGCATAATTACAACCATGGAGGAAACACAGGTATAGTAAACAATTAATTCAAAAATTTGTTCACAATCATCATAAAATTTTAAGAAAATGTTAGCCTTAGGAAAGGATTATATATACTAAATTAGGTTTTAAGACACCAGATGTAATTTAGCGTAATTTCTAGTCTTCTCCTTAATTTAAAGAATTTCTCCTTTAAATTTAAAGAATTTTCGATATTTCACCAGTTCTCATAGTTTGGCAAAAACACACTGTAGTAAATATAAACTAAAAAAACACTTCAGGACCTCTGATAAAAACCTCACTCTTTTTCCATAGATTCTGGTTTAATAGCTGGAGTTACATCGCCTGTAATTTCTGCCTTTGTAATATTAGTGGTTGGATCCATAGCAGCTTTCTCTGCTTACAAGAACAAGAAACTTTGTTTAAACCACAAGGTAAGACCAAATCAGTTTCCCACTTTCTGAGCTGGTTTACTGCTGAAGGAAGTAGGAATTTTATAAGCAATTTCAGTGGGGGCAGAAATAGGTATATGAAAATCTTGTCCTAAACAACCTCACTCATCTCCGTGATACTGGTAATGAATATTCTTCATGAAGGACAAGTATAGGAAGCAAAGACATGCCCAGAATATGTATGTGCATCAATTTCTGAAGGAAATGAGATGATGGGAGCTCTCTGTTAGAAGTGATTGACTGTCATGGCTTTGTGTGTGGAAACCATCCTGCATGGCCCAGATCAGCCTCACTTGGGGTACCCCATTTACCTTCTGGGTGGGGTCCCCATTTCAGCACTGTCCTGGGTGCCCTTCTGTCCTGGCCTGTGCCACATCCCTACATGCCCTGGCTGTGAGCCAGGTGGCTGGCTGGTTTTCCTGGTTTGGCCTTGAGGTAGGCTGGTTATCTTGTTTTCACTTACTGATGGCTGGATATAGTATCTGATAAACCTATCCACGAGGCTCATTTGCCATCACTCCCCTCTACATGTGCCTGTCTCTGAAGAGGTAACCATTTGGGCTCCCTGAAGCTGCCCTTGGTTCCTGGCTCTTTGAGAACAACCCAGCCCTGGCCCTTGGCTGCCACAGAAGTCAGTTTAAACCTTTAATTCACTTTATTTATTCCATAATAGAACTAAGGCAGAAGATGTTTAGAGAAGCTTCACAGGCATTTCTGAGAGGCCTGGGATCCCCTGGCACTTCAGTAAGCCTCAGGCTGAAGGTGCCATGGAAGCTCTGGGGCAGCTGGTGCTGTCTAGACACTGAGGAAGGCCTGGGTAGGGTTACACAGTGGAGATCCTGTTAGACCATAGCTCGGGATGTCCTGGGGGAGGCCAGTCATGGCCCTGATGGCAGTGTGTGCCCTCAGAGTCCCAATGGTATCTTATTTTACTCTGTTTCTTGGCTGGGGTGCTACTAAAGCATCAGGTCAGTGATCCTGTGGCCCTCTGGAAACGGGGACTGAGACAACTGGGAAAGGCTGGCTGTGCATCTCTCTAGGGATAGGAAATTCCCACCTACTGCCACAAAAGGAAGGGAGAAAAACCAGGGTTGGTAAAGGGCATCCATAGTGGAAACACTGAATATTCAATCTTCATTTTTCAGGTAGGGCTACAGTGTAAGCTGCTGAAAGAAGAGTTGTCCTCTGACTACAGGCTCCCTTGGTTTGTGACATATGGCCCACAGATCCAACAACTTTTTTCTACTTTATCATTCTGACAAAAGAAAATCTTCCCCTAATGAACATTTTGTTGAGGCACTACAATCTCGCTCTCTTTCACCTGATGTCAATTTTGCACCTTTGCTTTATGTCATCAAATATGTATTTAAAATGATCAGGGATTGTATTGGACTATCTGACAGGAATTCATAGGGGTTGGGTATGCTTTTTAATCCAGAAATTATTTTAAACAACAAAGAAATTTAGAAGTTTAATATAAAATAAAAATTGTAAAGTTTTGTTTTGTGAGCATTTGAGTCACTGAACAATTTTTTTCCTCCCACATTTTCAAAATTAGCCAAAACAATTAATCCTTCTGATAGAATAGGAATAAGGAAAGTGCCATTTCCATTCTTACATGTTGGGGTTTTTTAGCATATTTCTGTATAGTCTATAATGTCTAAGGAAAACTTGAAGTTGTATAAAGGATTAAAGAATTCCTTGTCTTTACTTTGTATTTATGTCTGAATTCTAGCAAAGTGAAAGGAGCTATAGATGAAAATTTAATTCTTAATTTTAAAATATATCATGAAAATAATATGTACAATGACAAAACATTTAAAAAAATAAAATGAGGAACATATGCTGATTTTATTTATTTATTTATTTATTACTGAGATGCTGTTTAGCTTTTCTCAGGAGCTGATAGTTGATCTAAATTTTGTTTCTCTTCTTGAAAACCTAGGTCTTCTAAGAGCCTTTAAAGGCTGTTGTGGTTTGTTTTTGTTTTTCTTTAAGAACCAGATTATTCATAATTTCTGTAAAGGGAGAATAGGTACAAAGTTTTCAGTATCATTCAGAAAGAGTCTGTGATACTTGCTTTATAAAATCTATGTCCCACCATCATACATACATATGCGGAAGTACAGTTGATAGTTTTGCTAGCAAGGCTGTTTCATCTTCTTCCCTTCTTCTGACCAACCTTGCTGTATAAACAAATGTCCTTATGTAGGCAAATCTACCAAGAAACACTAACACTTTTCCTGTCTCTTTTCCTTTTCTCCTGCCTTCATTTATCTAACTAAATCAAAATAGTAGTGAATTAATTAAATGCAGATGAAAGCTGGCAAAACTACTAGTTTACTGACACAGTTCTGCAATACAGCCAGTTCAGCTAACTCTTTAAAACATGGAGGAAATCTCCATGTTTTTATCTTCATCTTATATGTGAGGCATGCTTCTTCTTACTGAAATTCCATATAGATGGAGGTAAACATGGTTTTGTATTTATTAAATGGTTGAGAGAAAACAATAATCTGAAAAAGTGTTATTTTAATAAAATAAAATACCATTTTATCTAAATTATATTTGAAATAGAGATGTATCAGCCACTGAGGAGATTCACATAATCTTGAATTTGGTCCAGAAAGTAAGAAATGATAATGTAAATTGGTTTAAATATGGAAACATCTTGACAATACAGAAATGAATGAGCACCTTTGTAAATATCACTTTCAACTTGTGAATGTTAACATACTTTTAACGTTGTTTCCAAAGACACTTGGTATTTCTTTAAAAATACTATTTTTCCATGTTAATAATTACATTGATTTTGCCAGGTAGGCATGAAGTTTTGATTAATAAAATGTTAAAATGTTTTGCGGTTACCACTTCAGTTGTTTGATTAAAAATGAAAACATAGATTTTGCTTTTTCTCTTGAAAATTTTCAATAAATGCATACTGTGTTTTATCTAAGATCTGAGTTTACTTTGTTTTTTGTTTGTTACTTTCTGGGACATATACCTTATATATACAAATTCTTCTATGTCCTGCTAGGGAAGATAAGGAAATACATCAAATTAAAGACATTATATATAAAAAACCCTAAACCAAAACAACAAACAGCTTAAGAAGACTTTTTTTTTTTTTTTTTTGAGCACTGTCCAGAGAAGGATCTATATGCATTAGTAAGATTTTTGGTCTTGAAATATAATTACTATTTATTTAAATGTGTTCATAGTATTTTCAAAATAATTTCTTACTCAGTGGAAATTGCTTTGGTCTAATGACATCAATATATGACCAATATACTGCTGCTGGTACATGAATAAAACAGAATATAATCTAAATATAGACATCACTTTTATTACCAATAAAATACTTTTGGTTATTTAAAGTCCTCTAATTGAAATAGATGTACCAGTAAAAATATCTAAAAAACCTACCTTGCTACTCAGAAGTTGTTGACTCACCTATATAAGCTGATAAGCACATTTCCTGAGATTTTCTTTTCTGCAGGATAAATAAAGCTTGTTTTCTCATGCATTTATGTCTGTCCTTCCTGAAACACCTCTGCCACTACTGGAGCAATTGCATCCTCTTCTCCGGTGGACCTTTAGGATACTCCCAGTGTGTGAGAAAAAACACGGCAGCTTGGAGTGGCAACACTGATCACTGGCAAACTGTTGAAAATAAAGATTTAATTTTTAAAGGTATGTGCATTTTCTTCAACAGCACATTGTTCTTAAATTTCTGTCCTTTGCTAAGCAGTTACTGATGTTCACAGAAGTTTGGTGCAAAGATACCTCTACCTAACCACATCTGCCTAAAAGTACCTTACAAAGATACACTGTGTGAATATACATGCATATATATTATGTGTGTGTGTGAAAAAATATATATAATGGTCTGAATAGCACAAGATCTCTGAAAACATTTGTTTATTTATCTGGGTGTCAAGTTATCAAACTGTGTGCACCTATAAGGGTTATGGTGGCTACAGAACAGTTACTGTGTAGGCTCCCTTTACTCACAGTGAATTAATGTATCTGGGTTTCCATGAGCCATACTGGCGTAATCGTCCTCTTAGTCTTTTTTTTCTCTGTGATCTTCACTAACTATCTTTTCTTTCTGTGATCTCTGCCACCAAAGGCAATGACGTTTTCCTCAAAGGGTGCACCTGGGTCAGGACTCTCTCCAGTATCAATACAGGCTGGAGAATGAAGGGATTGAAAGCAGTCCTGTGGAGAAGGGACTTGGGAGTGCTGGTGGATGAAAAGCTGGACGTGACCTAGCCATGTGTACTTGCAGCCCAGAAGGTCACTCATATCCTGGGATGCATCAAAAGAAGTGTGGCCAGAAGGTAGAGGGATACAATTCTCCCCCTGTGCTCTGGTGAGACCCCCGCCAGGAGTACTCTGTGCAGCTCTGAAATCCTCAGTACAAGAAAGACATGCACCATCCAGAGGAGTGCCACAAAAATGATCATAGGACTGGAACATCTATGAAGAAAGTGTGGGGGTTGTTTGGTCTGGAAAAGAGAAGGTTCCAGGCAGTCCTTATTGTAACTTTTCAATTCTTAAAGGGGGACTATCAGAAAGGTGGGGGCAATATTTTTTAGCAAGCTATGTTGCAACAGGACAAGGGGTAATGGTTTTAAACTAAACCAAAGTTGATTCAGACAAGCTGGAAGAATTTTTTTACACTGAAAGTGGTGAAACACTGGCCCAGGTTGCCCAGAGAGGTAGCAGATGCCCCATCCCTGGAAATATTCCAGGGAAGGTTGGAAAGGGCTCTGAGCAACCTGCTCTAGTTGCAGATGACCCTGCTACCTGCAGTTGGGTCGGACTAGATGATCTTAAAAGGTCTCTTCCAACCCTGACCATTTTTTGATTCTGTGATCATTTTTCCTGTCCGTTTCTGCGCACGACTGTGCAGGCTGGGGAGGCTGCACTGCAGTCAATGACGCATGGGTGGTGGGACACGGCCCACATGCCTCGCGTTTTGTCACCTGTTGCCATGACCCTCCAGCCTCCGCAGGCTGCAGATTCCCGCACCGGGAGCAGTGCCGGGCGCACCCCGCTCCCGACGCAGCGGATGCGCAGCCACGGTGCGGTGCCCTCCCTCTTTGGCCAAGGGCTTCATTTCATCGATGTCGGCTTGTGCGAAGGTCGATCGGCACCCTTCGCCGGTTGCATGGAAACAACCGCGACAGGTTGTGTGTGGGACCATCTTCTTACCCAGCGCCTCTGGGCAGCGGGTGGCCTGAAGGGAGGCTCTCTGGAGGTCCCACTGAAACCCGCAGCGAGCAGGAGACGAGATGGGACGGGAAGAGCGGGGACTGGCGGTGAGAACCCGTCATGCCGCCCCGCGGTCGCCTCCGCCCTCTCAAGGTGGGAGGTCTTGGCAACCGCAGGCCCCTGGGGCGGGAGCGCCACGTCGCTACCGCCAGGAGGCGCCGTGATGCCGCCGCCACGAGTGGGGGGCTCTGGGTGTGGGGGTGCCGGGTGATCCCAGAGCGGCGGGGCAGGTGCGGGGCGGGCCCCTGTCAGACGGCGGCTGCGGGGGGCCGATCTCCAGTCACTGAGGCAAGGCGCTCCGGGGGCGTACGGTGGGGCAGGGGGCGAGAGGAGGACGGTCCCTTTGCAATAAAGCCAGCGTCGGGAAAAGGGGGAGGGGTAGGCCGTTCCAACCGTCCTAAACGGTCTCTGCCGCTAATGCCGTTTTTCTGCTGCTGCGCAGGAGTCTCTGCGAATGTAATTCACTTACTACTGTCTTCAGCAGGAAAGAGGCTAATCCCATTTCGCGATTTACTGGACCTGCCACGAGCAGGTGAGGCGCGGCAGAGGTGAGCGCCGCGGGCCCGGGCCGTGGGCTGTGTGGGCCGTGCCCCTGCCCCGCCGGCCGCCGCCTGGCGGAGGATGTCCGGTGAGTACCGCGGCTCCGCCCGAGGGGCTGCCGTCGGGTTTCGTAGCATCTCGCTTAGGTTGTGTTCGGCAGGTCTGTGGGAATTGCGGAGCGGCTCGGGTAGCGCAGGCAGGCGGCCCTCGGGACCTTCTCCTGCCTCGCCCCATGGCGCGGCTGAGGGTCTCCGTCGTTTCGTATCAGCAGAGTAATGTGCTGTGATTAGCAGTCTCAGATTAGGATTTAAACCATCTGGCTGGCGGGTTGAAAGAGCTAAACTCATTTATGCCTTCTGCTTATGTACGGATTGGCCTCCCTAGGCCCTTGTGAATTTTTCTGGTGGGTCTGCAGGGTGACAGTCTCGGGTGGGCTCCCTAAGCCTCAGGTTCAGAGAAACCTTTCTCATGCCCCTTCTTACATACTGGATTTATTCAGTTAGCCGTAAAGCCAGGAGGGACAGGTTTAGAACTAATCACAAGAGGTGGGTGCGGATACTGTTTTGTTTCTTGCATGTGTTCTCAAAACTGAGGAATAAATTGAGCAGCAGCTGCACAAGTTTGGTTTATTGAACCATATAAAGGGTGTTGCAGACAAACCTTACTTGGGCATTTGACCTGGTGGATCCTGGGTTTGAATTAATGTGTGTGGCACCTCAGTGTTGGGGGAAGATGCAAGAATTAAGAAGAGTGGAAAGACTGGAAACATCTAACAATGTATCAAGTCCTCAGTGCTGTTTATGGATTGCTTAAGCAATTATTGCTAATATTTTCCAACTGGTGTGTGACTGTTTTGGGTGCTATGCGTTAGGCTTATTTGTATATCATAATGTTGCATTTAATTTTTTGTAAGGATCATTCACTATCTGTTGGATAACAAAATTGCATAGTGTTGAACCAGAATGTAACTATTCTTAACTGATAGATACACGGTAAAAGCTACACAGGATGAGAAACAAGTCTTCTTTCTGTAGCCTTCCAACAGTCATAATCCTGTCTCCTAAAATTCAGTATTGTTTTAAAAAAGGAATAGATTCTGGTTTTGGATCAGACAGAACTTTGTTACACCAAGAGAAACACTGCATGCCATCAACTGTTAATTTATAATCTGTTATAAAAATGTCCATGTAAAGAGCTGGTGGTGCCACCTTCATCAGTAATGTAAATGTTTCTACTAATGGACCCAGACCAAGGCAGTAGGGGAATTAAATATGCCACCTGTCATTTGTTCACTAGGGCAAGAACTGTCTCTCTGCTGAAAACTTGCATAGTAATTTCTGATGGTGGTCTGACATAGGTGATTGTCTGACGTTCTCCATTATTCTTTTTGTCTACTTATAACAAAATACTTCTTGACTGCTTTTAAGGTTGTGGAGCAGAGCTTTTTATTCCGTGTGCTTCTGATATGGTTGTACTAAGCCAGAGAAGCAAGAAGGCCTGGAGTTTGCTTATCTTTGCAGTAGTTTAACACATCTTCAACTAAGACATGCTTCTGGGTGAGGATGAATAGAGACCTATATCTGGGAGAGGGAGTAGTGATATGAAATAGGGCTGTGTTATGTCACTGTCACCCTGGATTCCAGAAAGGTGCTTTGTGCTCAGTGGGCACAGGTCCAGCCTGCAGCCTGCCTGTACTGCAGGCTGTGTCTGAAGTAAAAGGGGACATGTCAAAAGAGCAACAGATTCCAACCAGGGAGGAATTTAAGAAAGCAATTGTGTAGTGTTGGTTATTATGAATGTCAGTGTGTATTGGGGACTTAACCAGCCTGTGGAGGCTTTTAGATGTTGATTTTTCTATTATTTATTTTTATGCATGAGATGACAGTGTATTATTTAGAATATGCTTGTAGGAAAGCTGTAGTATGTAAGTCTCTGGTCTTCTATCACAATTTTGGAGGGGCAACTTAGCAAAATTGAGTTGTTACTCTAGGATCCACAGCTAGAGCACAGTTTAATTTCTCTATCAGGAGAAAGACCAAAATATGTTTTAAAAAATATGTCTAGTGGATTATGAAAAAAACCTTACCCTGCTTAAACTTGTCACGAAGCTGGCAGATGCATGTAGTTCATGCAATAATTATTTTTTATGAGTCACTTCTAATTCTCAGTTAGTACCTGGTTGTTCATTCCCTCTCTCTTTTTTCTTTGAACATCAAAGTGAGCACCACCCTGTCTGTTGGTGTGGATTTTAAATGAGGCTTTTAGTTGCACCGGAATTGGTTTTCAGGCGCGATGAAGAATTTTGCCTCTGGCAGTATTAGAGGTACTACTGCTGTGAGTAAGTAGCATAAGAAGTTGGTGATCTTGGCTAAAAGAATGTAACAAGTTTCACATAGAATCACGCTGGCTGTAGTGATTGGCTGTAGTGATTCACGTTACTTCTTTTCTGTGACATCATCTGTAGATGCAGGAGGGACATTAAAATAACTCAGCAGTTACTTTCTTGAAAGTACTTGGTTTGTTCTGAGAAACTATTGCTAGGTATTAAAAATGAGGAGCCACTGCTGACAATAACGTTTTTTGAACTTATATTTTTGTGTGTTGTGTGGTAGCCCAGACAAGAGAAATGAGCAGATTTATAAATGCATATGGCATAGTTTTAATGCGACTCTAATAATAACTTTTCTTATAATTCACTTGGAGTCAACAGTATTAGCCATAGGGTTCCACAGCTTGAAAACAATTTGCTTGAGAACTTAATAGTGTTCATACTAGATGTTTTTATTAATAAATCCTATTATCTTGCCACAAGAAATTGGAAGTTATGCACACTGGTGTACTTGACAAATACCATTGCAACGAATTTTAAATAACTATACATTTATCTTTCAAACATAAAAGATCAAATCTTTTGCAGCTTAAAGTCAGTGAAGGAAACCCTTGATTGTATTTTATTTTATTTAAATGGGAATTTTCAGGTAAATTGCTTACTTTCTCAAATGTATGTGAAAATATGAATCCATAATTCTTTGTTGCAAAAAGAAAACATTTACTCATAGGGACACTGTTCCAGAGGCCATGATAAATGAGGCAAGTATCACTGCTTCCTTGAAAATAGGGATTAGGTGAAAGAACAAGTAATGATAAAATATTTTATTTTAAATGAACATTTATTCTGGGACAAAATCTGTGCAACAAAGTTTACAGCACTGTGTGTGCCTAATATAGCCGCATGCACACTGACCCCTGTCTCTCAGGCATTTTATAGCATGTTACAATTGCATATTTTTATTTTTCCAAGAATTGCTGTTACATATTCATATATCTCCGAGAGGTGATACCCTGCCCCTTGCTTACCCGATAGCTACTCTTACATATTCATATATTTCTGTGAAGAGATACCCCACCCCTTACTTACCCAAAGCTGTTGTTACATATTCATGTATCTGGGAAGGTACCCTGCTCCTTATCAGCTGATGCTTTCTTCTCTTCTGTATTGGCTGATATCTGTCTTGCTCTTAGATGGGCACACGCAGGTGCCTCACAATACCACACCCTTTCCCCGACCACAAACGGTCCTTGCTCCAGTGCCCAATACTGGGTCCTGGAACCTACAGACTTTCCGTCCGCCTATGCCCTACTTTCTTAAACTATCTATAGTTGGTTAAACTTGCTTAGCTGAAGCAAAATCAATCATCCTGCTTATCACAGTTTCTTTGAAGCTGTCCGTGTGTGGCCGTTTGCGCCCTTGTTGCTCTGCCCAAGCTTTTGCCCCAGGGCATGCATGGTGCTGTACTGGTATTTGCCCTACCAGTTTGCTGAGCATTTGATGAGTAGCTTGTGTATTTTTAGATGTATTACTTAATTAAAGATTTAGCTTCTGTAGCCGAAAGAATTTGCAGAAGCAATAAGATTATGCATTCAGTTTTATGGTTGTTATTTAAAACGCTGTATTTTAAGATTTAAACTCCCACTCATTTCACAGTTTGCTTTTTGTATAAACCTACCTCCCACGTCCTGCTCAGTAGTTGTTTTATTACTTTTATTTGGCTGAAGATACTTGTTGCTTAACACAAAAGTGCTTTTCTTTGCTGACTCTGTGTCTTTTGAGAATGTATTTATTGCTAAAGTAGCCTTCAGTGGTTTTAGCAATATTGTTTTTTATGTATGTTTTTATTTATTCATTTAACCTTTTGGAAAAATTGCAGTAAGGAGCAGTTTAGTTGTACAACTGTCCTTCTAAACCACTCAATGTAAGCAGCTCCTTATTCATGGTTTACTGGAACAACCATAACTTAGTTAAGCTGTTAGGATAACAGGAGATTTGAAAGCTCCTTTTTTCGTTAGCTGCTTCTGGAAATTGTGATCAAAATGTTACTAGAGTTTGCTTAGCAGAGCTATCTGCAAACTATATTAAGTTTGGATGCATGATTTAGTCTTTTTCTACAAGTTTAACACTACTGGGATTCTCCTGAGGTGCAGGGATCTGTTGAAATGTCAGCAAATGTAAGGTGCACATGCTTGATTTGAGTTGGATATGAGGGGGAGACAGGACAAAGGGCAGGGGTGGGAAGAAGGCAACAAAGCAGTGTGTCTGTGCTTTTCTCTGGATTTAGAGGACATGAAAAATTAAAATTAATAGTACCTGAGAGCTTGTCAACAGCACCAACCATACTTCATTGCATATACTGATGTTAGGTTAGAGGTTTGAACTTGGTCATTTTGGCAGCCTCTGACTGAAGCAGCTATGAAGTCATTTGTAGGATTCTCTGCAGCTAGTTCTGTGACATTCTTTTCTAGTGTCTCTCACAGGGCCTGGAAACTGTATGACAGGGTGTTTATGTTGTTGTTATAGTTTGGTTGTTTTAATTTATTTAACATAATTTCTTGTCCCTTAAGATGATGATGTTTTTAAACAAGTAGTTCAACACAAGTTTTTATCAAATCTCCATGGAGGCCAGTGGAATTTCCCTCATCTACGTAACCTGCTACTATTTTACTGGTTAGTCTTGCAGCCTAGAACTCTTCTGCTCTGAGGATACTGTTCACCTTGCTGAATTGTAGGTTCTGGGACTTCCAAGAAGAACCCCAATAATGGTGATTATTTTAGAGGTCAGAGCTGAATCATAGAATCATTTGGCTAGAAGGGACCATTAAGATCATCAAGTCCAGTCATTAACCCTACACTGCCAGGGTCCCTAAACCATGTTCCCCAGCACCACATCTACATGGTTTTTAAACACTTCCAGGGATGTGGACTCAACCACCTCCCTGGGCAGCCCATTCCAATGCCTAACCACCCTGTAAAGAAATTCTGATATCTAACCTAAATTTCCCTTGGTGCAACTTGAAGCCATTGCCCCTCATCCTGTCATCTTTAACTTGGGCGAAATGGTCGACCCCACCTCCCTATAACTTCCCTTGTTGTAGAGAGCAATAAGGTCCCCCCTGAGCCTCCTCTTAACCAGACTAAACAATCCCAGCTCCCTCAGTCTTTCCTCATAGGAGAAACTCTCCAGACCCTTCACCAGCTTCGTTGCCCTTCTCTGAACCCATTCCAGTACCTCAACATCCTTCTTGTAGTGAGGCGCCCAAAATTGGACACAGTACTCAAGGACTTAAGTACTTAAGCCTCACCAGTGCCAAGTACAGGGACACAATCACCTCCCTGCTCCTGCTGGCCACACTGTTCTTGATACATGCCAGGATGCTTTTGGCCTTCTTGGCTGCTTGGGCACACCACAGGCTATTGCTTAGCTGGGGTGGGACATTGTAGGAACCTGCTAAAAGAGCTTATCTTAAATCTGTAAAGTGACTCTTGTGAATATTTGCTCACAGTAACAGATCAAGCGTTTGTGACCCTTGCTACTGATGATGTGTACTGTCAAGGTGCTCTCGTTCTTGGACAGTCCTTGAGGAACCATACGACATCTAGAAAACTGGCAGTACTCATTACACCAGAGGTTTCCAGTGGGATGAGGTAAGGATTCATGTGGTTTTGGAGGTTGATAATAATGGAAGAATAAACAATAGAATTAAAGATTTTAATAGGTTTTCTGTGGATTTCACAGCATTATGTTCACCCTTGGATAGTGATTTCTGAGAGGAGTATCAAATAATATCCATGATAAGATTATAAGGCTACTAAGAACATGCTTGCAAAAGTAGAGCTTGTGGCTGAAAATTGTCCTAATGCAAGTTGAAAGTATGGGAACTAAGGTTTTAGTGTCTTGCTTTTGCACTGAAATAAAATCTCTACTATTTTTTTCTTTTTACCAAGTGTTTCTGTTTTGGAAAGACCAAGATACATAACCACATGTGGCATCAGAAATCTCCAAATACCTTAGGATCTCTGTGTCAGATGATTGATCTTTTTGAAATACTGATGCATGGCTATCATGATGAGAACATAATTTATTTATTTGGGGTTTTTTTAATCACTTTCCAATTTGTGTTGTGATTTTACAGTCACTACAGAATTGCATGTAGAGAAATGTCAGTAGATCTGATGAACTTAAACCCTGTTGTTTGGAGGAACTGTGGTGCTTGTTAAAAGGAAGATGGCATAGCTACTTAAACTCATAGTTTGGTATGGCTTAGGAAGTGTGCAAGCTCCTGATTTCTGTATTCCATGTGAAAATATTTGCAATAGATTGGGCTCAAGAAACATACATTCTTCGTTTTGCTATGATTAGATATACAAAAATATGTTTTTACATGTTTTTTTTAAAGTACTCTTTTTGTCAAAACATTAACCTTCCTGAGGGAATGCTATATGTATATACTTGATACATGGGTCAAATATTTAAGACCATGTTTTTTCCATCTACATTCATCAGGAATGAAAATTAAAAAACTTTATGTTATACCTTTTAAACAAGGATAGCATTTTTTTTAAAAGTACATCACTGAATTGTGCTTCTAAAAATGTGTACCTATGCTTAGTTTTAACTCCTGACCGTGGAAGATCAGTCAAGCAAAAGCTAATGACTCTGAAATCTAGGCAGTAAACACAGGGTTTTCTTTTTCTGTGTTTGTATGACATTCAAGACTTTGTAGACAATATTGTAATGTAAATAACTGTGTTTAAAATACTTTATTATGTCTTGAAGAAAAATTACCTACTTTTGTATCAGCTATAAAATTCCATGAAAGATATGTATAGTAAAAAGATGTGTTCCAAAAAGTCTCATTTTATATGATTTCTAGTAGTGAGGAGGTATGTAGTGCCTGTTTAAAAAAAATGAGATTTTGAAGCTCCTTTTATTTTGGCTGAATAGGTGCAGATGATAAAAGATGCAGAAGGATAACAGGTGTGCTGGTAGCATGTGCCACATTGCGTGCAGTGACCAGGGACCACAGTATGGTGCTGCTCTTAAGAGACAGTTGTCCAGGCTGAAAGCTGCTTTCATTTCTCTGGATGTTCCTATAGGAGATTAAGCAACTAAAATAAGTATTGGTTTCTCCTTCATACAGCACTTGTCATTTTTGATCTCCTGGCCCTGGAGTGGAAGGGGCAATGCTTTGTGGCTTGATTGAGAGATGTCACTTCAGCAGACTGCAACTTCTGATGTCTTGTTCTAACCAATCAATCTAGCCTTTGTTATTGTCATAATAAATGTGGCACTGCTGTTTTCTTGCCAGAAGTGAACTTGGGTGAACTTCTCTAAATCACCTTTTTTCTTTCCACTGCTTGCTCTGGTAGGTCTGTCCTTCGCAGTGTGTTTGATGAAGTAATCGAGGTGGATGCACTTGACAGTGCTGACTCAGTCCGTTTGGCTCTGATGCAGAGGCCAGAACTGGGTGTAACCTTCACTAAGCTTCACTGCTGGACTCTTACTCATTACAGCAAATGTGTTTTCATGGATGCAGACACTTTGGTGAGTAGAGGAGGAGCCATAGAAAAGTTCATGTCAGTCTTAAAGAGCTTCTCTGAGTGTGGGATGGTTCCTTGTCTGTTGACCTACTGCCCTATGAAGTCACCAGATTTGCTGGTGCTCACAGGTGTTCCAGCTGACATATTTTGGCAGTGCTCATAGCTTTGTTGATTTTTATAGAAATAAACCCTGCTTTCAGAGTAGCCTCAGAACTGTTCTCAAGAGATATCACAAACACAGCCTATGCAAAGGGACTTCTGATAGATGTTTAAAATTGATTTCTTGGGCACCTCCTTCTGAACTTATTCTAGTCAGGGAGGCAGGTCAATTTTAAAATGGAGAAAGAAACCCCACAAACCCCAGAAGTATTAATTACTACAAAACAAAACCTTATTTTAGGTATAGAGATAAAACTGGCCATAATTTTGGCAAGGATAATTACATTATCCTTCCCCTTGCACTTACATGGCTCACTTTGGAAGACTGGGATACATTTTATTTTACTAGTATTGTATTTGAATTAGAAACCAAAATTAAGTTAGTCTTCTCAAAAGGTGAGGTGTGGATGCTTACTATTTCATGCTTTACATTAAACTTAAAGGAGGAAGGCAAGTATTTGTTTTTATTTTAAATTCAAGGAAGTAATCTTTCTCCTAAAAACCCTTTTCTTATACTTTCCACAATGCATCAGTTGTGGGTAGGGTCCAGACTGTGACTGCACAGTTATCTTTCCAACAACTTTAAAAGTTATTTTGACCTCATCCTGATTGATTATTCACACTCCCTTGTGAAGCTTAAAAACCAAACTAAAGCAAGCCTCTGATCTTAACTTAAATTAGAAAGTTAGGAACAGAGACAGTTTTGCTGCTGCCCCTTTAGTCAGACAGTTGGTAAATTATTTGTATTCCCAGTTTTTATTCAGCTCTATTGCAGCTCCTGAGAATAATGGACTCTGGGAAGGAATGTTGAGAAGGAAGGAAATTGTGTGTTTTCATGGTATGTTGTAATATTTAAAGGGGCCTTCTGGAAGGTCTCCAATATTCATGAAATAATTTCACAGGGTTTTCACTTTCATCAGAGAAATCATGGATGCCCACCATTATTGTTGCCTTATTATATTACAATAGAGGTTCTGACCCATAGCATATATTGCTTTACCATTGCTTTTTATGCTCTGCAAGCAATACACTTGGTCAAACTAGCAGTTTACTCCATTGGTACCTATTTAGCTACTCATGTTATAGACAAACATCTGCACTAACATTTTTTTTTCTTCTACTGTCTCTAAGGTGCTTTGCAATGTTGATGAACTGTTTGATCGAGAAGAGTTCTCAGCAGCTCCTGATTCTGGCTGGCCTGACTGCTTTAACAGTGGTGTGTTTGTGTTCCGACCTTCTTTGAAAACTTACAACCTGCTGCTCCAGTTTGCTGCTGAACATGGCAGCTTTGATGGTAAGGGGCAAGGCAGAAGGGATGAAGAGCAAGACATTAGATTCCTGTTCAGTAAGATGTTTTTCCATAGCTTCCATTCTGTCTGGCAGAATGTAGGAAGGCAGGGGCTCTCTGGGCTGTACATCATTGTGCCCCCTCAGAGATTTAAGGTGCAGACCTTTGCCTTTTATACTTGTTCTTAAGACCCATTGACTTACGGACTGTGCTTCCTAGAAAAGGGCAAGGAAGGAACACTGTGTGTGTGTCTTGCTCAGTAAGTTTTAATTTTGCTGTCTGGTTTAGGAGAGAGAAATACAGATCTTCAGGCTTCTGCTCTAACGAGACCCCTTCCTACTCCTTTCTTCATATATTACAATGGGACTCTATTTACACTGAACTTGCATCAAAGTGGATCAGGTATTATTCACTTACACCTTCTCACATGGCCATATATCAAGTCCATGTTGCAGTCCCATGAACACACCAGTCTCACTCTCATCCTTGGATTTGAAATGCTGATGTAAATTTGAGCCTGTGCATAGTGATGGTAATGATGAGTTATATACTCTCTAGGAGGTGATCAAGGCCTGTTGAACAGCTTCTTCAGCAACTGGGCAACGGCAGATATTGACAAACACTTACCTTTCCTCTATAACTTAAGCAGCAGCGCTGTATACACCTATGTTCCTGCTTTTAATCAGTAAGTAGTAACACTTCTCACTGACTCTAAACCTCTATATTTACTTAACAAACATTCTGGTTTAGGAGAGAATAATGATGCCATATTCTGTTGATTATAAATTCTGGCAGTTGGAAATGGTGTTATGTAAAAATCATGTCGTAGAACCTGAACTGCAACATGAATGTCTTGCATCTGGACACAGACATCCAGGGGCTTGTTACACTATGGGATTTCAGAGAAGCTTTATTTATATTTGAGAAGACATATTATTACTTCAGCATTAGGTTATGACAACTTTACTTTGAATGTTGTTCCAGTCAGTTCTATGGAAAATAGTTGTTGGTTGTTTTGGGTTCTTTTTGTTGTTTTTTAAACCATTTCTTAGGTTATTCTTTGAAACAGAATTTGTGCTAGTAATTGAATGACTTCAGACAATACAGTTAAGAAACTTCTGGCAGAAAGGAAGTTGGATTTAGAGTGTCATAAATTACTGCTCCAATTGCACAAAACACTCTTGCTGGAAGGTAAACTTAGGATGATGTATTATTTATTAGTAATTTTTTAATATGAAATCAGTAATAACCAATTTTGTTGATTCCATGTTCGAAGTGGTATTTATTTGTTTATGAACAAGAATATTCAGGAGGACTGGAAGTGGTGTTGCACAAGCCTGTCATTTTCCTTAAGGAACTTTTCTACTAGAATCAGCATCTGGAAGCAAATGGCAATGCAGCCTTTTTCTTTTATCTGTGCTAAACAAGATACCTCAGACTAATAAAACAGAAAAAATAGCAAGTATATACTCATACTGAATGCGTTACTATTGCAAAATGTCAAAATTACCTCACCAGTGAGAGTAAGTTTGTCTCTTTAGCAGTTTATATAGGCTAAAAACCACATACTTTATACCTGTATATTTAATCTCTACAGTTTTGGCAGAGATGCCAAAGTTGTTCACTTCTTGGGAGCTACAAAGCCCTGGAACTACAAATACAATCCTCAAACAAAGAGAGTTATGCAGGATGGCACCACCTCTGGATCTCTTCATCAGCTGTCATTTCTTGCCCTCTGGTGGAATATATACAGTGCCAGTATATTGCCTTTGTTGGAAAAACTTCAAAAGATGAAAGAACCAGAATCTGAAGAATGCAAGGTAACTGATAAGGAGTTAGTGGGAATATGCTGGAATCAAAACAAAAAATGCAAGTATTACGTGTTTGCTAGAGGAAGGAATTACATGAAAATCATATCTGTTGATTGGTAGTAGCAGTGATTGCTTCTAAAAACATCTAAACTAGCAGTTTAGAAATTATTTCTAGTATTGTTGTCTTCCCAAGGATTTTCTCCAGCCTCCTTCTCAATTGACAGAGTTTGTTTATGAATGTACCCATAAAGATTCTACAAATTAAACACAAATTGTGATACAAATTATCCAGAGATGGTGATAATCTGGCTATGAAACAACTGGACTTGGACTTTTTGAAGATAAATTGATGGAGACCATTAAACTAGCCCTTGAATTATAGTAAAATTTACCTTTTGAAACTGCATTATAGCTTGTTTTATGAGGGTCATAACAAATAAACCAGACTTACAAAGGCAATATTAATTACGTTTAGAATGTTATATTCAGTACTTATATGTCATGAAGCATTTACTGAGCTCTTTACACTTTTTCTTTCTTCACATAAGGATGAGGCTGCCAGACCTAAGTGCAAAAATCCAATTGCAACGTGCTCTGAATCTGGGACCACAAACTATTGTCTTTTAATCTATTAACTTTAATGCTGAAATTCCCAATGAGGAAGTGAAACTGTTGTAAACAAGATACTAGTTTCCTGCAAAATTGTGTTTCACTGGTGAGATGTTCTTGTTTTTGTTAGCACACTTTCAATGGAGTTGAAATCACACTGAAAAAGGTCAGTCTGAACGTGGCCAATTCTCTGCAAATGCCTGTGCTTCCAGAGCAGACAGATGAAATCCATCCCACGGTATGTTCACCTGAGGAGCTCACTTGCAAAGCTGTAAGTATTCTATATATTACTATATACAGTAACAAAGTAAAATGATATACTAAAAGGATTTTTTTTTAATTACACTTCTGAGCTGAAAAACTATATTAAATTTATCTGTAGCTATTGAATTTTCTTGCTAGCATTAGAAACAATCTAAAGAGTGCCTGTTTTCTTTAACCTTTAGTCATGCATGCATGATGTGCTTGGAGGTTGAAAGAGTCTGTATTGAATTTTACAAAGAGATTACTTGTTGAAAGTTGCTAGATACTTAAATGTGTAATACCAAAAAAAACCAAAAAACGGATACCAAAGTAATGTTTTGAATTGTAATACTCTTGTGAATTAATACATTTAAAACTAGAATCCTTTCATTCCTCTATAGAGTTGGGGTCTTTTTTGTTGTTTTTTTTTTTTGTTTGGTTGTTTGTTTGTTTGTTTTTTTCCCAGCAGTGTTGACTTGGAAAACTGTTCCCTTAATTTCTGTGAGTTTGTCACTGTTCTTGTATTTGGGTGTTTCTGTTTCACTGAATCCCCTTATTTTATGCAGGAATTAAGTTGGACATAATGGCATAATGTTTCTGCAGCTGTACATGTTGTTTGATAAACAATGCTACACAAGGTACAATTGGGAGGAAAAAAATCCTAAAGTTCTAATGTCTTCTGCTATTGTAACTTGGGGATTGCTCTCTAGTAAGATTAAGACAGTTTTTATCATATTCAATGCTTCATCCCTTTAAACTATAGCTACTCCACAAATTAAAACTGTAGTCTTCATTGCTTTTTCACCCCAGGTGTGGAGGGCCTTGAGGAAAATTGCAAACCTTCTATCTCTATAACTTAAAAAGAATTTATTTGCAAAAGATGTGTTGTCTTGTATGTGTAATGCATCCAACTCCATCAGAAGTGTTCAAAACAAATAGGGACACACAAAAAGCTCATTTCAGGTAAAAAAAATCATAACGTTCCCTTAAAGTATTGTCATTCAAATTTAAATTTCCTTTATTTTCTTAATTACTAGGATTGATTTATCAGAAGATCATATTAATGAAACATTAATAGCCTGATTATCTTCTTACTTAGAAACTGCATAATTCCTTTTTTTTAAAATTTTGGTATCTGTCAGAGGCAAGTATTTTGGGCAATCTATTTTACCTGTGTTTTAGAATACACTGTTCTGTTCTCATTATATGCATATAAAAAGCTCATGACTTCTAGAGCATGCTATTACCCTAAAATGAGATTGGTATTGTTGGAGTTTGGCCTTGTGAATGGTAGGCATCTACTGTAAGCTGGCTTTCCAGGCTCTTTCTGTAGTCGCTGAAGAATGACAGCTACTTTGAACCTATTTTAGAGTGAGATGAGCTGCCCTCTACTTATCCTAGATTGATTGTAGTAGAAGGTGAGTTTCAATGCCGTTTTGATAGCTAAAGCTGGGTGAGGTGAATTTTGTCTTCAGTGATAATATGCTTTGTTCCTTTTCCTGGCATCCACTGCTTTCCCGTACCACAAGACTGAAATAAATTTGTATTGAATCAATTCTCATTATAAGGAAACTATGAAAATACATTTTCTTAATAAAACCTCAGCGTCTGTATTTTAGCAACCAGTATGTGAATATTTGTAATGGCCATCTCTCTGAACCTGATGGACCTTCAGACCAACTTGTAGTTCATCCTGAATTTCAGGAAATCTCAGAACTGCTACATGTAGCTTTCTGCATTGTACATGTGTTGGTAATTACATGTGTGTCTCTGCTGTTAACATAATTTGGGAAATATAAATGAATTAAGATGCAGTGTATAAATAGAATCTTTAATCTCTTAAAGATTAATCTGTCATTCCTTAACTACTTCTGATACTGGGGTATGTTTCCTTTCTGTCGGCTATACTTCTGGTTTTTAAATGTTTCTTTTCCTGTGCAAGCATGATGTTAATTTTAGTTCTCCAATACTAATGCAAACAAAGCTGGTTGGTTGTTTGGTTTTCCCTGTTCTGTTGATTGTTGACTGTTCTATTCTGAAATATCTTTTCATATTTCAGAATATTTTATAATGAATTTGTGAGATCTTCACTGGAAGGTCATTTGTTTATTGTAGGGTTTTTTTACAATATGAGGTGAATTTTTGGCTTTGGAACTTCTTGCAGTAGTACTGAAAGCAGGTTTTCAATAGCTGCCTTGATTAGTCATTATGTTTAATCTTTATTACTGGTTTTGATTGTTGAGGTGTTCTGGTTTTACTGGTATTAGTCAATCATGGACAAGTTTTCCTTTTATGTGATTGAAATTATCACTAATAACATGTATTGAATTTGTGCACCTAATAAACTTGGTCTTGAACCAGGATTCACAATTTTGGGACATTATTCAAAATGAACTAATTATCAGTGTCATGAATAGTGTCAATCTTTTGAGGTAATTTACATAGTTAATGTGTCTCACATCTGCTAAATAATACTGATATCACTTAACAGCAATTAAAACAACTGACCAAAAATTCTAGGAAGATATGTTCCCATGAATGTGTGGTGAAGACAAAATTGGCACAGATACATGGTTACACTTTGTTGTAGGAGATATTCTACTCTAAATCAGACATATTTATAATATTCTCATTGTATCATTGTGGAATATGCCGTGGTTTGAGTTAAGACAGTAAACTAAATGGTGTGCTCAAAGATGATATGATGAGTAGTAAAAGCATGGGAAAATGAGGTCACACTAACAAAACAAGAAAGAATATTTGAAAACTGTTTTATTGTTTTAACTGGCACTGTAAAAAGCAAAAGTTTTACATTTAAGGTTTAATTTCACAGCACTGAAATGAGAATAACCAAATGACTGTTTTCCTGCTGTTCTGCTTCTTCCCACAGAATGAGGTCACACATTCTCTTTCAGAGCTGTCTATTGACTGCAAACCAGAAGAACCAAGTCCAGAAGATGAGCGGAGAAAATGGGAGGAAGGGCGCATAGACTATATGGGGAAAGATGCTTTTGAACATATCAAAAAGAAATTGGATGCATTTTTACATTAAGATGGAGTGTACTGTAATGGCCATCAAGATCTGAGTTTCTTTATAAATGTAATCTTTGAATAATTGGCTATTTAATAGTTTGACACCAAAGTTAAATATGGATCCTCATATACTTTGGGGAAGGATTAACAGATAGAGACTCTTTTGTTTTATTGAGGTGTGCCTCATCTTTAATCTTGTGTCTCATGTTCGTTATTCTCCCATTGTGCCTTCAGAAGTATAATGAATGGTACCCTTTGAGTTTGAGCGCTCATATTTTTTTTAGAATTACTTTTTTTTTTTTACAATAATGGTGGTGAGAAACTGGCACAGGTTGCCCAGAGGGGTGGATGATGCCTCCTTGGAAACATTCAAAGTCAGGTTGGACAGGGCTCTGAGCAACATGATTGAGCTGAAGATACCCCTGTCCACTGCAGGGGGGTTGGACTAGATGATCTTAAAGGTCCCTTCCAACACAGACCATTCTGTGATTCTATATTTATCAGTCTTCCCTGCTTCTCCCAATAGCATTCTGCAGAAACAGTTGTGAGTGTTAAACATGTTGGAAGTTGAGATTATTTAATGAATTGAGATTATTTCGAAAGTACCTTTTGTAACACGCTATAAAAAAAACCAAACAAACCAACAAACCTTTTAGAAAGTTTAGAAATAAAACCTTTTAGAAGATGCTATAAAACTTATTTAAAAGAAAACCTTGTTCTTGAAACCAAGTTAATATTTTCAAGGCCAGCTGTAGTCTAGACTTCAATATGAGAAAAAAGCAAGGGGATGAATCCTGGCAGAAAAGCAGATTTTGTCTGAGATTACTAGTGGATGTTTTCCCTGTTTATAGGAAGCTGCTCACTTTTGTCACCAGTGTTATGAAGAGCAGTGTAAAACTCTTGTGTTACACTGATAATGTATGTTAACCTTTTTATATTGTTGCTACGGGATTGGATATGTTGCTATTGGTTGTTTTTTAAAAAACATTGTTTTTAAAAGCTTTGCTTGCATATTTAGAGATGTGTAGCAAGAGGAAGAAATACTGATGCTGTGGTGTAAACCTTCTGGTGCTTTATATCAATTTGTTTACAGTCCTTCCAACTGGAGTTGACAGAGGCATTCTTCTCATTTAGTGTGGTGGCCCCATCTTGCAGGCAGTTTGATCGCAACTGAAAACACAGTTGGCACTTGTTTTAGTAAACAGGCTGTTTGAAGATCTTTTAAACAATAGCTGTTTGTGGGAACTAATAAATCTGTGAGTGTACTTCCAGAAAAATCTGCTGATGAGACTCCATTATATTAAGGATCCTTAAGGGGGTATTGCTTTGTGGATTTGGGTATTTAAATTTGACTAAAGACAGCAAGTTTGTCTTAACAAACAAGGATAAAGAAAGACTTTAATAGGAAGAAGCTTGAAGGACATACTAATATGCTAACAGATTTTCTGTAGTTATTCATAATGGCTCTTGCTATTAGAAGAGCTCTGCAGTGCTGGTGCAGGACTTGAAACACATTTCAGTCTTAATATGTCACCAATTTTGGTACAGATACACCTAGTGAAATAACTTGAGAATTTTGTTTAAAAAGCAACAATATAATGTTATGCATAAGAGGGACTGCCATAGTCATTAATAGAGTAAAGGTAAAAGGCAGGGATAGGAGGAAGCAATATTGGTTTCTTTTTCCTTCAGTCGAAAAGGAGGGTGGGCAGGGAATAACTAGCACAAATTAGGAAAGAACTGAGTCAAAAGGTCCCTTAAAGGAAGAAAAGTTATCTTTTAAAATTTGAGAATTACTTTCTAATATTCACAATAGTGGATTTGCTTTTAATAGGGTATTTCTGATTTTATCTAGGGTTTGGAGGTTTCTTTCTCATTTATTATAAGCACTTATAAAGGAAGAATCACTTTGGTGTGTCTGCTGAATTCAAGCTCCTAGTTCAAGTGAGACGTTTGGGGTCTCTGAAGTCGAAGAGGGTTGCCCAGAAGGTGATTGGTGAAGGGTCTGGAGAGTTTCTCCTATGAGGATAGGCTGAGGGAGCTGGGATTGTTTAGTCTGGTTAAGAGGAGGCTCAGGGGGGACCTTATTGCTCTCTACAACTACCTGAAGGGAAGTTATAGGGAGGTGGTGGTCGACCATTTCGCCCAAGTTAAAGATGACAGGACGAGGGGCAGTGGCTTCAAGTTGCGCCAAGGAAAATTTAGGTTAGATATGAGGAAGAATTTCTTTACAGAGAGGGTGGTTAGGCATTGGAATGGGCTGCCCAGGGAGGTGGTTGAGTCCCCATCCCTGGAGGTGTTTAAGAATCGCCTAGACGTGGTGCTGGGGGACATGGTTTAGGGACCCTGGCAGTGTAGGGTTAATGGCTGGACTTGATATCTTAAAGGTCTCTTTCAGCCAAATCATTCTATGATTCTTTTCGGTTTCTCCATTGATCATAAAGGGACCCTTCATAACCAGTCTCTTCTGGGTAGGTAAGATTTGTGTGTTAACACAGGTAGGTGTGTTCTACCTCTTGCTGTGTGCAGCCCAGTGCAGTGCTGTGTGGAGATTGCAGCAGCTGCAATGTCCTCTTGTGTGACATTTGATCTGCTGATTATCCTTGTTTCTTAGTGAACTTGTGCACTTCTGAAAAAGTTCTGTGTTTTATTAATGTTACTGCTAGTATTCCGGTTTTGAAGACTGTCTAAAACTATAGTCAACAATGTGAACTTATGCTTCATGGAGCTGTACTTTTTACAGTAACTACTAGACCTTACTGGGCACATGAATTAGATTATAGGAAAAAATTACTGATGTGAAATCAGTAAATGAAAGGTTTTTCAATAGGCATATGAATGTAGTACAAGGAGCTGTATGGAATACATTTGAAAGTGTTAATATGTAAAATGGTACTCTGTGTGGATTATACATTGTTTTGCAAAGAAGTGTAGTACATTAATGTAATGGAAATAAAATAGAAGTGTAAAGGACACATGAAGTTATGTGCTTATCAGATGATGTTGGGGCTACAGGTTGTTTATTTTGTGCCAGGGAATATTGCTTGTGACTGGTTACTTTAATATTGGTTTGGTTTATTTTTAATTTTATTGTATTGCTCTTGAGACATTAGCACTAGCAGATGGGCAGAATTAAAGTGTGAGCTATAATTATTTGTCCAGACATACATAATTATAAGCTTTAGGATATCTTACATCACAGTAGTTGGTTTCTTGTATTTCAAGGAAACATATATCTGTGGTTGAAAACACTGCCTGAATTGTCTTGTGTGTTGTCTTCACACACAAAAAAAACCACAGTACAATTGCCACTAGTGTGAAAATGATTCTAAATTAATCCAGAATTTGAAAGTGCTGTACTTTAGGCAGTGATCTTTGCTCTTAAGACATCATTCTGAAATCTTGAGGCCACAAGTAGCATTTGGGGGCCATTTGAGCTTCATGTTGACATGAACCAGAGTTGAGGTTAGCTAAGTCGAAACACGACTTGGGAAAAAAAATTTAGAAGGCTTCACCTAGAATTTCTTTCACGTTAGAGTATGGTATCACCCTGGGTATTTTTATGATAAAGAAAGTTAAAAAGTGTAAACTTTCTGGTGGCCCCATTCCTTCATAAACATATTTTCACTTTGACAATTTGGAAGGGCTCTGTAGAAATGTAAAGGGAAAAAAATGACATGTTAAAATGAGAACCACTAAAGAAATATTTTACCAGCTGGTCCGTGTGTGTGTGTGACTGAAAGTTTTGTCAGTATTGTTTAAGCCCTAGTGACCTGAAAAGCATCTGTAAGGATTTTCAAAGGCCAGACTCCAACCTGCTGCTGTGTGGTGTCAGCCTCTATTTAAAGAGGACAACTTGTGTTTAAAACAAAAACTGCTGATTCTTCTTCTGTCATGTGCTTAGAGTTATTCACAGCTAGACTTAGAGGTAATTTTATTTGCCAATTTCATGGAGTGCTTCTCATGTATAAACAGGGAATAGTGTGGGGGTGCCACAAGGAAAATTCTTGAAAATTTTAGATGTGTGGGTCCTAGCCTACAGGAAAATGCGATTGCTGTTCTTGAAATCCCACTTTACTTACTGGCTGATGTCTTGTGAGGACTTTTGCAATTGAGTTGTTCTTTGGAAAGAAGTTTTCCTTGTCTCTCCATTCAGTCACTTCACATCTGTTTTGTAAGGCTGATAATCAGGGAAAAAAAAAAATTCAACAGAAACAAGTCTGCAACATGCCTATTTATTTCTTAATGGATCTGATTCTACTGGTTTGCTAGTTGAAACTGTTTTGACCTTGATTATAGCATGAGATGATGCATCCATCCTGCCTGAGAGAAACAGGTTTCCTCAGGTTGACAGATACCTTTCAGTTGGCTACCTGACCTCTAAATTCTTCCTTTCCTTTTTCCTTTTCTTTTGCCTTTTTCTGCTTGGTTTTTCTTGTATTAAATTAATAGCTACTGATAAGACACATGTGAAGTAAAATAGTATGAAAACATTACATGCTGCAAGTATTCTTCTTGGGAGGGAAAGAACATGCACATGTTAAATGAAGCAAAAGGCAGACATGGGTTGTGTCAATCAGACTGAAACATCTGTGTTTGTATCATCCATTAAGGAAAACGCCTGTTGCACTGTGAGAGGAGAGTTGTAAAAAAAAAATAAATAAATAAAATAAAGTACCTACAGTTCAAATTAATTTCAAAATGCATTTCCAAAGTTTGGGGAAAATGACCTGATTGTATTATCTGCTAATATCACATATTGTCTGACATCGCTAGTATTTTTTTCACTCCTGGGAAAATCTAATAATTATCTACTCCTTCCCACTGTCAGTTGCACTTCTAAACCTGTTCACATTTTTTAAAGCATGGAAAATTTGGTGTAATATATTTGTTACTAAGGTTTTCTCTGTTACTGAGGTAATCCCTAAATTACAAAAACTGAGTAAAATAATAGGAACACTGACATCTTTATCTCCAAGATGCATTCTGCATTAAATCTCAAAATGCAGTTATTAACTAAATCATGTAAACACTGCTTTTTTTTTTGAGAGAGAGATTTAATCTTTTCACCTAACTGCCAGCAAAAATAAAAGTTCTTTAGTCTTCCCACTCCTGTAAGAACTGTAGAAACAAAACAACTCTCACAGAATACTGAAGTTTCTGTCTGATTCATTTGACAGCAGCAGAATTACTAAACCATGCAAATAATGACCTCAGCTTACTTGTCTACATTGCAGCCAAGGGCAGGATTTGGGAAGGTTACACACAGAGTCATAGAGCAGTGTAAACACTAAATTGTCTTTCTTACTGTATTGAATAATGTAGAAGCATGTAATGAGACTTTAATTTCCAAACTTGAATTTGAAATTGAGATATTCAGGAAAAAAGTAATCTAACTTGTGAGACAAAAATGAAGGCAACAGGTTTACTGACTGAAGCTGATTTTATTCGGATTTCAAAATTTGCTGAGAATTCAGTAGTGAATTACTTCTATTTTCTAAAAAATGCATCAGCTTCCACAAACTGTGATCAAATACAATATTTTGTAACTGATGGTCTAAGCCTTTAAATGTTAATCATCTACAAGTTGTATTAGCACTCCCTTTCATTTCATAAAGAAACAGCAAGTAACTGCTGTAACCAATACAAAAAAATAAAACACAAGAATGGGGAAGAAATTATTTCTGCTTTTCCTGCATAACATATGAATCTCAAACCAAGGTGAAGAAAAATAAAACCCAGATTCTTGTGGCAAGTAATTCTGAGTCACTTATCCCATGGCCTTTTTTTTTTCTAGGCTAGTTTTTTTTACTACTTACCATCTTCAACAATGCATATCAATGACAGTTTTGGCAGAAATGGTATAATACTAGCAGGAAAGAATTCAGGTAAACTAAGATATGGTAAGGAAGCATCTGATAAACCTTATACACGTTTTGCTTATACAGGGTTCTGTGAATGTTGACAAAGTGACAAACAGCTGAGGCCAACAAAGATATAAAATACTTCAAGATTCAGACATGATAATCAAATGTCTTGTAGCTGATCATTTTCAGAGATGTCACAGGCTTCTTTTGTCCAAATCTCCAGTGTAAACTCTCCAAGCCACAATTCGCTGTGGGATAAATGGGAGAAGAAAACTATATTTCTCATTTGTTTTTGGGTTATGTTTCAGTTTCATACTCCAGACTTTTCACAACACCAGACAAGGATGTGCAATAGTTTTTACTAATAGTAGTCATATTCCCTCTGTTACTCTGAACTGAGAGGACATTACCTGTCTCAATTACCTGGGGTAGATTAGCTGTTCAGACAGTGTCAGGGCATTCACAGGATAGGTATGTATGTTTTCACCTGGTCTTCTTTTCCTGTTTTCACCTTGTCATTAAGTATTTCCTTTCTTGCTTACACTTATTCTGGGATGCAGCTGGCAAGTTAACTTAGAGCTTTTACAGAAATGGCAGAACAGAGGACAAAGTCATTTGGAATCTATAGTATCCTCATATATCTAAAAAATTGGGGGTTGACATTTTTTTAAGACTTTTTTCTTGCTTTCAAAAAAAAATTAATGCTATAATATGATAATTCAAAGAGTAGTAGGTTTTTAATACATTTTATTTTTAGAGGATTGTTCAGATGTAAAATTACAATAAAACAATCTTCAAAATCTTCCAATATTTTATTCAGTTCAATACTATATATGTGGATGTATTTTAACCTACAGTCTGGTGGTGAGCAAAATATTTTGATATGTACTTCTTTTTGTTTATTTATATAAACACTTCTCAAATATACTTAGGGACCTCAGGAATTTCAAGCAGGACAAACTTTAAGCTCAGATTGCTTTTCTCAGTTTATCTGTTCCACACTTAATTTGCATCTTCAAATGATGGGATCTTGTGATTCATGCGCTGGCATTCCCTTGGGTCCCAGCAGGGAGTGAAGTGATGTGCCTGCAATTTAAACACGGTGAAGTAAGGTCTCTTAAAGGCTTATTGTCTCACTGCTGTGAGACTCGACAATTCCGTTTGTTGAGTCAGTCTAATTCAGTGATTCCAAATGCCATTTAATAATGATCAAACTATTTAGAGGGAAGCCAGCTTCATACAACATGAATGTCATTTATACAATTCAGCCACAGCTCTTTTGGAAAAACAAACTTCAGTTGTTATAGAGTAATGCTTCCCTCTCTATGGTGTCTGTATTTAACCATGTGTAGGCACATTCTCCTATGGTTAACATTGACTTGGAAATTTGCCTGTTGTCTTAGGTTTTTCCCAACAGGCCATTTCATTTCTATGAAGGGAGAGAGAAAAGAAGGGAAAAAAGGCATATAATTTAGTTTTTATTCTTATAGTCATATATTTTGCAAGATTATAGATTTTTTTTTTTCAAACAAACCTAGGTAACTGACTTAAGAATTTATTTCTTTCCGTATTATTCAAATGCAAACAGCTTTTGTAACAGCTTTTCACCTATTATTGTATTTTGTATGGAAGTATGCACCAGGACACCTGTTGTGATATTGGGTTCACTTGCATTATGGGGAATATACATTTCCCAGGAGATTAGAATACTAGCTTGTGCAGGTCCTGTATACTCTGTTTCTCTCACTTCCTGCCCAAAAGCCCCCTGGGCTTTCTGCAGATGCCACTGATGAAGTTACCTGTGTTTGGATGTCAGGAAGGCAGCACATAAAGCCCTTAGTGTCTGACTCTGTATGACACTCAGAGGAGTGAAGTTTTGCACAAATATTTGTTTACTTTTATATTGTGTTATTTTTTTTATTCCTGTGAGATAAGGACAGGCTTGCTTGATGGGCATGTTATAAGACAATGCAAACACCCTCTACACATTACTAGCTCTTAGCCTGGCTTAAACTTGGGTCAAAAGTGTTCACATAGTGCTTGGAGATGGAGTTTGGGGGTTTTGCTGATGTCCTGGACTTCCTGGTCTGTCAATGGGACCTGGGAGCTATGCTTACACACTGTGTGGGTGCTTGAAGAGCTTCCCATCCTCTGGGACACACTCTGCTCTAATTATGGCCTTGTTGGTGACTAGGCATGTTCTTGTGTATATTTGGGTTGAGTGGGGAGGGCAATGAGGTGAACTGAGAAGAAGCTTATCCTCACTTAACTGACAATGTAGTTGTTGCTGAGCAGTCTGGCTTGACTCTAGAGAACAGCTCTTGGCTTTGTTTCCCACTGAGCAGTTAAGTTTTCTCCTCCATCTCTTGAGTTGGCTAAACTGGCTTTTATGCACTTTTCTTTCTGCATGAGTCCAGTGAAATTCACCTGTCTCTGATTTCAGTCCCTGTCAACTGCAGAAAAATGTCAAGTCTTCTGACAGGTTCTTAGCAATGCTGATGTGGATGTAAATGTTATCATGCAGTAAGAACAAATTTAACTTTAGATACTTCTGTCAAGCCTGACATTGATGTGTCCTATCAGTTGTCAGGTTAGCCCTTTGATTTGTGTGGAACAATTTCCATGTAACCTGCTTGGTGACCTTCTAGAGGTCACCTGAAGAAATGCTCCAATCAGCTTTTTGGAGACTTGCATTTGGTGCTGTGTCACGGTCACAACCTGTGCTGTGTAGAGCAAAATAACATAGTGACTTATCCCACCAGTGACCATCGGGGGTCTAAGTCAGGGGCATGCCTGAAAATAATGCAAAACATGCACAGTGTGGGCAGAAAAGGAAGACTGATATGTATCTGAGCTTGTGACATACAATTTACTATTTTTATTTATTTATTTTAAAGCAGAAACTGCAGGTACCTCCACTTAAAAATTTGATTTGACACAAAAACCCTGTGAGAGCATGGCAAAACATGGTTAGGATTATATACTGAGAGATGAATTTATTTCACCTGAAGGTAGCTAGAGAGGATTAGATATTTTAATTCCATCCCTTTCTCTAACGACTGCACAGAGTGCTGACACTTGTTTGGCTTGGAGAAGATGACCTGTATCCTGAAGTGATTAGTGTGTGCAATGGATTTTTTAACACCTCCTACTAAAACCAAAGTGCTGTTTCACAAAACAAAGCACATTTTTCATGGGACATAATAACACCCTTAGGAAATCAGGAGCATTATCACCAAAGTGGGACATACAGCTTAAGAACTGGTCTCACAGATGGTGAAATTTGGGACCTATCTTGTCAAGGCAGCTGGGTGATGATTTTCAATGCTCTTGCAAGTGAGATGACTTAAAAATGTGGAAAATGTATGTCACTAGGAATTGATGTGGGTTAGCGTTTCAGAATAGCTTGACACTTCACTTCTGGACTTGAGCTGATAACTTTAGCTACCTAATTTTTAAAACATGCTTGTCAGTTCATTTTTTCCTGGGAATTCTTACATGATAGATAAATGTATGTAGAGATGAGGCAAAAAAAAAAAAAAAGCAGCTGTAAATTAGTAGGTGATTATTTCTTAGAGGGAAATGTGTTTTAGTATTTTTCCAAATTAAATGTGCATTTGTGCTTTTAAACATTGGACAGGTTTTTTTTCATTAAAAGATGAGACCAGATTAGAGTTCCCTTCTTGGGCTTAGTCCTGTTGCCTTAACAAGCATATTACCTGTATAAACAGTTGTAACTAAAGTTTTCTTCCTTTCTTATCATTCATAATTTACATGAATTGAAAATCAGTAAGGAATTAAATTTTGTTTCATTTATCTGTCTGATGCAGAATTATGCACTTGAGGGATACAGGCAAGCCATCGGTGGTATATGTTTGGAGCATGTTAAATGACTGAATTTCTGTGGGTAAGAGAAAAGGTTGAATTAAAAGTTTCAATAACATCCTTTCAGTTATTCCAGTGTAATCTGACCCATATCTCTGTATGACTTGAACTTGTGTTAATGTTAAAACTGTCATCTTTTTTTAAAGCTAACTGTAGTTTGATTTTAGGATTTAAGTATTTCTGTCTGCTTTGGTTTTTTCTTCATCACACCAGCAGAACGGGAATGTGCCACAGCATGGCTGCAGCCATGGCTTCCATATATTATTGTAAGGAGATAGCTGCTGTGGGACTGGAGTCAGTGTCTGGTGATGCTCTTCCACAGCCCTTCCTATTCTCCTTGTTACAGCACTGAATGAGGGCTCAGTGTCAGCTGATAGAGGATTCGCCTCCGAAGGATCTTGTGAGAGGTCAAACAGCAGTGGAGGGTCATGATGGGTTACACCTTCCCCAAAACATGGGCAAATTCCTCTTCCAAAGCAGGCCCCAGAGGCTTCTGGTTGAAACACTGGAGTAGCGTAATGAGCTTTCCATGTGGTGCCACCTGTCACAGAAGAAACATATTTGAACAGCTTAATGGCATTAGGAGTCAGGGGAGGTCCCTAAAAGGTTGTTTTATGTTTCAAGTGATCTGCTTTGTCATTCCTAGAGCAAGCTTATGTTGTGGTTGTTGCATATGGGGGGAAGGCTCTTTTGGGAGCTGGAAGGGATTCAGTATGGTTTTCATGGCTTGTGGGCACACCTGGGCTCTAGAAACCTGCAGGGCCATATTCACTGTGTGGATGGTTAGGTCTAATATTTTGTGTGCAGAAGCTGTCTCTGCCACTTTCTTGTGTCCATTTATAACTTTACATGCCCCTTGGGGGCAAAAATATAGCCCCTGATCTCTGGGTACAGGTGCTGGTAAGTGGTGCTTCTGTTGGCTCTGTACATCTGAGTCAAGAAGAGCACCTGGGTAGAAACTGGTCACACCTCACTTCCATGCTCAGTTTCTAATACACTATAAAGTAGTGTGGCCATTGCAAGTCATTAAAACAGTGAAATCTGGAGTCTGGCTTTTAAGTGAACATGATGAAGGTGACTAGATTGCAGCTTTAGAGCTTGTACTTTATCAAGTTCTTGTACTGACCACCAAATAAGTGCAGGTCTGTATCTTATAATAGAGAAATGACAAAATACTGGGAGTAAATCTGAATGCAGTTCAATGGGAGATTGTTGTTCTCCCTCTTATTACCCCTGGTCCTCATGTTGCATTTAGAAAGCACTTAAACTGAACTCAGGGGCAAGAATGTACCAGAAAAGAAGACAGTGATTAGATACTAAGTCCTACAAAGGGAGAGGGGAAGAAAGGGGACACTCAACAGGTGGAGACACTTCCGTAGTGCATTGAACACAAATAGCTGACAATTGCATTGTCCCTACAAGACATTTTCTTTGTGGTTCAATGTAATCTGCTTAACTATCCTTCCTTCTATTGTCCCTGGAGCTGTTCTTCATGACTGGGAATCTGCAGCTTTATTATTCTGTCTCTGTTGTGTCACTACTGCTAGAACATATTTTGTTGATAAATACTATTTTTTTTACTTCTTAAAAAGATTAAAGGGAACAAATAATAAATTAAGGTTTAGATAATCTTCTATCTTAAAATCTCCAGTTACCAGCTGTCTCACTTTGTTATCTGTTTCCACCCCCAAGGCTTCCATGTCCTGCTAAACTACACTTCTGCACTTCTGTGGAGGGATGATGTCTCAATGGTTCTGTAATGTGTTGGCATAATACATTTAGAAATGTCACAGGTTTTAGATACCCCAGTTTCTGAAATTGTGAGAGAAAGGATGCAGAAGGTGGATTTCTTAAAGGAAAGGGAAACTCTCTGATGGTTTACTAAGTATAGTCTTAGGTCTCCTTAGGTCTGTTTGAGTGTGTGCTGCCTAGTATGTTCTCCGTGTCCTTCTACTTTTCCCTGTCTGGTGACTAAAAGACCATTTATCTTTTGACAAAAATGCAAGTGTCTTCTGTTATACCACGGGTCCCTGAGCATGGGAAAGTAATAACTCTTTTCCATAAATAGTTGAGCTGAACTCTAAGTTTAACACTGTAGGGCAGCTCAGAGAAGTGAGGGCTGAGTGAGGAAAATTGTTTTGATTCTTAAAAATTTTAGCTTTCACTTTTCATACCTGCAAATACCTACTGGAGGTGCAGAGTGGGAGAAAACCAGCTACCTCTTGGCCTTTTGGTTCGTTTGGAAGGATACAGGGAAGCGTTTGCAATTAACCTGTGCTGGTGGGCTGAGTAGACAGCCAGGTTACAGAGGGATAAAAAAAACCAACAAACCTAAAACCAACCTAAAAACAAACCAACCAGAAAGAAAGGTGGTAGCAATCAGCACTGTTGGAAGCCACAGGGGTTTCAGTCATCCCCAAGAGGCAAAGAAGCATATGTTATTTGCTACTGAAGTAGCTCTGACAGACTTTGAAAGATGCATGTGAATTTTAGCAAACCATGTTAATATAGTATATCCAAGGGAAAAGAAATCTACTTCTTCAATCCAAACATCTCTCAAGCCCATCTGGTAACAATCCATCAATTTAACGAGCAGAAAGAAACGAGCTGTCACTAATAGGCCCTTTTGTGCTGCGGTAGAGGAAAGGACTCTCTAGCATACAGACAAAGGATTCTTCTGGCTTCAATGAAGAACTTAATTGATGAATCCTGCCTGGGTGACATCAAGACACAATGGTATCTAGTCTGACCAATACACAGAAGTAAACAGACAATGAATAAGTAATATGAATGTGATATACTTGTAAATGAGCTAAACCCCCTAAAACGTCTGTCAGCCCAGTCAGGAGTAATGGCAGTCAGATCAAGGAATATTGGAATTTCTGGCTCAGCTAAAAGTGAAGCCACATTGTAATGATTGATTAGCTGTCTTTCATAAGGAGGACCTCCCTTTGTTTTCAACTCCCTCAACACAAGCAGTAGATCAATGGGAAAAGTTACTGAAAGGTACACACAGGAGATCTACCTGTGTGTGAACAAAATACCACAAAACTGCTTATTGTATGCAGTTGCATACATATTGTGCACATATATTCTCTATGTTACAGGTAGCCTATTAGAAACTGATCTGTAGAGAACATGTTGATGGCTTGACATCTGTTCTGTCATTGGCTGGAGGTGTTTTACTGGGGTCTAGCTCTTGTCTGGTTCTATCTACAGAACACCTTTTAGTGATTAGAGCATATCAGATATGATCCTGAAGCCTCTTTTGCAGTTTATTTTCATCTAAAGCCATGATCTCCAAGCCCATTCCACAATGCAACCCAAAGCACAGTGAGTGGGTGTGCTCAAGAGGTTTTCTTCAAAAGCATACTTCTGATCTGAACTCAAATTGTGATGTAGACACACCTTACATAGCCTGGGAGAACAAGAGGTGAAAGTTAGGTGGAGAGCAGCAGTACTTTAACCTGAAAAGCAATTCTTCAAACACAGCCCTTGATAGAATACATATTTAGCCTTTTACTGGGGAAGTCCATCATGACTATTCTAGCACAAGTTTTCTCCAGGAGCTGCTGCAGTCAGACAAAGCTTTCTCTACTCAGAAATCTCCTTTATCCACATAAACAAACAAAACCAAACAAAAACAAACACAAGGAAATGAAGAGAGGTACATTTAGTGATAGATTTAGAGGTATAGGAGATGTGAGTTTCTGACTGCTGTTCTGCTTTAGGTGTTGTTAACAGGTAAACCTGACTGGAACTACTTCCAGGTCTGGTATGGGGCTGGCTTGGCACCGGTTTGCCTCAGCTGAACTGATCTCACATGTCTAGCGGCAACTCCAAGTGCTGTACTCTCACTATCAGTCTCTAGCTTCCTGCTCTGCTGAGATTTGGACCCATAGGGCGAGAGACTTCACGTGGTGACTCATGTTTCTGCCATGCAGAGGCTGTTGAAGGCTCCACGCACAACACAGCGCTCCCTGGGGCAGGGGCCACGCCCTGCTCTGTTGGTGTGTGTTAGCTCAAACCTTTGGAGGTCAAGGTGTGGCTCAGGTGGGCACCAGCGGTGACAACACCTTGGAAATGATGCCACTGCACATGGCGAGGAGGCGGGGGGCGGGTGCGGCGAGGGCTCCCAGCTCCGTGATGCTGACTGGGACAGGCGCTGTCCCACATCTCCCCGGGGGCCCAGGGGCTGCAGGCGCAGCAGGCTGCAGCTCTCAGCTTTCAGGGGCCCTGATCGTGCTCCTGCACGCCGACAGCTTTCCACACACACAGGGCACCTCTAGATGTTAAAAGTGAGCAGCGGAGCAGTGAACTGAGCCAAAGAGCCACGTAAATTTTGATTCCTTTCCTTGTCTGTAACCTCCTCGCTGCAGCGTTCATGTCACGCCTGCCGGGCGGCGAGGCGGTTGTTACGGCGGTTGGCGGTGCCGCGCTTCCCCCTGCCGCCCGCTTCCCCTGCCAGCACCTCCCTGCGGACTGAAGGGAGAGCGGCCCTGTAGCGAAGCCCTGCGGAGGGACGCCACCAAACCGGACCCTGGTGCCTACCCTCCCCTGGTGCGGGAGGACAATCCGGCGGGGAGGAAGCGGTGTGTTTTGGTGGGAGGGTGGGTGCTGGACAACACCATGTCTGCAGTTTCCCCTGCTAAGCATCTCTGTTGCTGGTCCTATGCCTACAGCACTTAGCAGTGAAGGAGTACATCAGTCCCTTTCTACGTTTTCATAGAATCATAGAATCATTGAGGTTGGAAAGGACCTTCAAGATCATCAAGTCCAACCTTCTAGCCAACTTTATAACCACTAAACCATGTCCTGAAGTGTCACATCTAGATGTTTTTTGAACTTCTCCAAGGGTGGTGACTCCACACCCTCCCTGGGCAGCCTGTTCCAAGGCCTCACCACTCTCAGTAATTTTTCCTAAACATTCCATGGTGAAACTTATGCCCATTTTCTCTCATCCAATCACTACTTACCTAGGAGAAGAAACCAACACCCACCTCAATGTAACCTCAGGTAGTTGTAGAGAGCATTATGTTCATAGATTCATAGATATTAGGGGTTGGAAGGGACATAGAAGATCATCTAGTCCAACCCCCCTGCCTGAGCAGGATCACCTAGACCA